>JALJSC010000191.1:0-250000 GCA_023969325.1 Oryzias curvinotus | reverse complement strand
ATAGAAACGCCATCTCCGGGTTTTCTCGGTGTTGTTCCTGTCATTCTTGTTCTCTATGTTTTGAACAATAAAGCATTAACAAAAAAACGGCGAGTGTTGCTTGTTTCATCCACCGGCGCTCACCGCTGCTCTTTCAGGGGTCAGTTTGGTTCTACGGCCAACGGAAGAACGACGGGCGGCTCACACCGGTGAACCTGTTGATGGACGTTCACAGAACGAACCAATCAGAAGCCAGAACGCCACCGCGTGCGTAGTTTGAACTGCAGGGATTGATCAGAGCGAACCGAGACCGGAACGGAGAGGACGGTTTCACGGAGGGTCTCCGCGGAGCGCCATGAGGAGGAGGTGAGACGGGGGGTGCGGGGGGGTCCGGTTAGCCCCGAACACAGCCTGCGTTGTGTGGTCATGACAGAATGCTCATTTATGATCACGCTCATGCACCAGTCTCATCAAAGTTGTGCTTTGATTCAAACGGAACTTCACTCGATGTGAAATAGAAGTTATCGTTGGTGAGGTGGAAAAGAGGAGAAAATGTTGTTTGGAGGGCAGAGTGGGGGCATTACTAATGCTGAAAAGGCACGTGAGTGGCAAACGGGGGCAGACGCCGTAAATGCTGGAGACTCAAAACCGAAGTAAAAAAGAAATGGTCGGACATCAAAGTCCAGGCAGAAAAACGTCTGGAGCTGCATCACCAGAGTGTGTCTGCCACAGGGGGGGGGGGGCTGACCCCTCTTATGAGAGAGTGGCGGCAATTTTTGGGGAATCCCTTTTAAGTGGAGTGGTGACTGGAGGGGGGGGCACGACGCACCTGATGCACCGGGTGACCCCCCCCCCAAAAGCTCCAGCAGGACGGCTGGAGGAAGTGGGAACCGGCTCATCAGCCACTGGTCCTCGTTTGCCAGCAAGTCTTCTTGCTGTCTAAAGATGCGTTCACTCCCAATTCTTCCATTTGCCACATCTTCTAAGATCCAAGATCAGCCATTGTGGTCATTACGCATTGTGATGGGGCATTTTATTTCCATCCATTTAACTGCATCTGACAAGCTACAGATGTGGGTAATAATCCACGTGGAAATGGGAAATTGTTCATCAAATGTCATTTCTTGTTGCTTTCTGAATGGTTGAGACATACGCCATACATTGTTTGATCACAAAGAAAACAAACTAAAGGCATGAATACCATAATTCTGTAGCTTATGAAGAAATGTTTTACTATGAAAACAACTTTCCCCCGTGGACAATGAATACGTCTGTCTGTCTGTCTGTCTGTCTGTCTGTCTGTCTGTCTGTCTGTCTGCACCTATATCTGCTCCTCCAGACGGACACATTGAGGAGAATATCAGTTTTGTACATTATTTCGTTCTGTTAACTATATTATTTATGAGGATGAATTGCACAACATGCCAATATTGCAGAACATATTTCACTTTTCTTTCTGCAAATATGTGTTCATTTGAATTTCTGTTGTAATTTTCATTTGAATTTTTTGTTTGTTTCACTGCTGATCAATCAAACGGGTGTTCATGTAGCTGTTATTGTGAGACTTGCTTTGTGAAGTCTTCATGTTATTCATGAGGCAGTATTGTCATTTTCACTTTCACGTGTTTCTTCCATCTGCCGACGGTGTCGCCGTTTCTCTGACTCTTCCATCACCTGGAATCCTCTGCAGCTGCTCCGTGTTCCTCCGTGTAGCTGACAGCTGCAGGTTAAACTGGGCTTCATAGTCGGGTCTCTGCAGCATTTTCAGGGTCTCCAAAACAAAGTCCTTCCCTTTAGTTACCTGCACTTTAGTACTATGGGAGGGGGGGGTCTTCTGTCATGTCCTCACTTCCCCTCCTTACCGTTCTCATACTGTCCTTTCCTACTTCCTCTTTTTTTTATTTATATACATATAACCTATGTGGTTGATATCTATACCATATACGTTATATATACCATATAAGGTGTATGTATGTGATGGGGTCCCGAAACATAGTGTTCATGTTTCTTGAAGTTTATTTCTTAAAATGGAGCTTTTTAGAAGGTTATTGATCCCATAACAGGGAAATGATCTTGTTAGCATAACTGTACAAAATGGAATAAAACGGATAACAAAACACGGGGCTGTACAGTCACGACCAACGGTGTTGAGAACGACACAAAAGTTGGCTGCTCAACTGCTTTCAGCTCTTTGTTTCTGTTGTTTCTGTGATGCACTGAAATAGAATTTCAAGCACTTCATACAAAAGCTTTTATGGACGATTCCATGACATTTATGCAGAGGGTCAGTATTTGCAGTGTTGGCCCTTCTTTTCCAGGACCTGTCAATCAACTTCTGGTTCAAATCCTGACTGACAGCAACCCATTCTGTCAGAACTTTGATTTGATTTGATTTGAAATGGTTTATTTCAAGCAATCATATAGGAACAATACACAAAAACAATATAATCATCAGTTATACATTCATACAGTAACTAATCAAACTTAGGATAATTAGACATATTAATAAATATTGTTTGAAAGGGAGTGGAAGGAAGTGAACTTATATAATCCCACCCCGTTATACTGTAACCATTTTATTACATGATTTTACATGATTTCTCATCAGAAGGTGTGCAGGGTTTGTGGGGCATCAAATCATTCTACTTTATCTCATTGCAAACGTGAACACCGGTGTCTTAAATGTCTGGCTCCAGGTCACTGGAAAAGGGACTGTCCCCAATGGTCAAAGCACAACCGGGTTCAGCTGACAGCTAGCTCTAATGTGCAGAATCAGCCATTCCTAGTCTTTCAGAGTTGGGGCTAGATGACATTGACATTGACATTGACTCGACCTGTGTCAGCGAGGACTGCAAGAATAGGCTTATGCAGCTAGTTGCTGAGTATCAGGACATTTTCTCCAGGCACACATTGGACTGTGGGGAGGTTAAAGGATACACACACCGCATTTGTCTCACGGACGATCGTCCCTTTCGGTTGCCATATCGGAGAGTTCCACCTGCTCACTATCAGAAGTTGAGACAAGTTCTAACAGACATGGAGGAAAAGGGAATTATCAGGAAATCTTCAAGTGAGTACGCCTCTCCCTTGGTCATGGTGTGGAAAAAGGACGGGGGATTGCGGATCTGCACTGATTTCTGCACTGATTAAATGCCAGAACATTGAAGGATGCCCACCCCTTACCACACCAATCTGACTGTTTGACTGCCCTTGGTGGCAATTGTTTGTTCAGTACAATGGATCTGACTTCTGGTTTTTTCAACATTCCATTGCATGAGGATGCCAAAAAATACACAGCCTTTACGACTCCTCTCGGGCTGCATGAGTACAATCGCATGCCGCAAGGTTTGTGTAATAGCCCGGCATCCTTTATGAGGATGATGATCGGGATATTTGGCGACATGAACTTCACCAAGCTGCTGTGTTATCTTGATGACCTTCTTGTCTTCGCACCTTCAGAAGATGAGGCACTCTCTAGGCTTGAGATGGTGTTTCGGAGGCTGCGTGAGAATAATTTGAAACTGGCACCCAAAAAGTGTCATTTTCTACAGGAACGTGTTCACTTTCTTGGTCATGTAGTCAGTGACATGGGCGTGTCAGTTGACCCTGCCAAGGTGGAGGTCATTACTAACATGGAGGTCCGGGATCTAATGGAGGATGATGGTTATACTCCCTCTGTCCGACGGATCAAATCATTTCTTGGCATGGTATTCTATTACCAACATTTCATTTTCATTTCAAGCCCCTGTTTGCACTTACAGCTGGTCAGAAGAGGAGAGGAAGGTCAGCAAAGGACAGAAGATCCCAGGGCACTTACCGTAAGCTCACTTCAGTTGACTGGACTGATGATTGTAAGAGTGCTTTTCAGCAGCTGAAAGCCATGTTGTTGGAGTGTGTTATTCTTGCCCATCTAGATTTTGATGAGCCTTTTATTTTGTCGGTTGATGCATCACTTGATGGACTTGGGGCAGTGCTTTCACAGGTGCCGAAAGGACAATCTACGGCCAGACCTGTCGCTTTCGCTAGCAAAACATTGAGTGCTTCACAGCGGAAATACCCAGCTCATAGACTGGAGTTTTTAGCACTCAAGTGGAGTGTGTGTGAAAAGTTCAGCCATTGGCTGAAAGGTCGTACCTTTACCATCTGGACTGACAACAATCCGCTTACTTACCTTCTGACCAAACCAAGACTCGACGCATGCGAGATTCGTTGGGTATCTAAGCTGGCATCCTACACCTTTGACCTCAAACACTTGCCTGGGAAAAAGAATGTTGTGGCAGATGCATTAAGCCGTGATCCCTTTGCAAAGACAGTTGGACACAGGCTGTTGGAGGAGCCATATTCTGGTCTATGATGGCGGCGCGCAGGAGTGCAGCGGCCTCTCATGCTCCCGGTACCAACACCGTTTACAGGACTCCTTTCGACTCTATGGTCAGTATAACCGATACTACCAACACTAGGAAGCGCATAAAATACAGCCGGACCGAAATAACGGCCATTACGGACATTTTGGACTCAAACACAACATCAGCGGGCCCTGGACTCAAGGCCTTACTGGGCAGGCTGCATCTCCTGAGGACACCGAAGTGGCGCAAGGATGTTGGCCGAACAGAGAGCAAGAGGAAGCGGTGTGCACGGACACGTAAGAGGGGCAAACGAGGCGGAGTGCTAGCCAGGCTAAAGGCTAACGCCGGCAGGCCGCCGATCCCGTCTTTGTTCCTAGCCAACGTCCGCTCCCTGGACAACAAGATGGACATGCTTCGACTGAGGCTGGGGGCTTCCAGTGAGATGAGGAACTCTGCAGTTATTTGTCTAACGGAGACCTGGCTGAAAGACAACATGCCGGACCCAGCCTTTCAGCTCGACGGACGGCTTCTGTTCCGGGCGGACCGCAACCAGCAGTCGGGGAAAACCTGCGGGGGTGGACTGTGTATCTATATCCACAAAGGCTGGTGTACGAACTGCACAGTGGTGAACAGCCACTGCTCCGAGGCGATAGAGCATATGACTGTTAAATGCCGGCCACACTATCTGCCTCGTGAGTTTACGGCGGTGTTTATCATGGCTGTTTACATCCCGCCGGGCGCTAACGCTAATGCTAATGCTAACGAAGCGCTAACGGAGCTACACAATAACATCAGCTCGCTCCAGCACAGGCACCCGGAGGCTTTTTATGTGATTGCAGGGGACTTCAACCATGTAAACCTGACAGACACTCTGCCCAAGTTCCACCAGCACATCAACTTTCCAACACGCGGAAATAATATTCTGGACTGTGTCTACACCAACAAAAAAGACGCATACAGAGCTGTCCCCCATCCTCATTTGGGCTTTTCAGACCACATAGCTATCATGCTGGCCCCTGTTTACCGCCCTCTCCTCAGACGACAGACACCAAGACAGCGGACCATCACAGTGTGGCCTAGTGAGGCTGCATCAGCTCTGCAAGACTGTTTCCAGCACACAGACTGGCAGGTCTTCAGGGAGGCAGCTTCGCATGGGGGGGAGGTGGACCTGGAGGACTATGCATCAGGAGTCCTCGGGTACATCAGTAAGTGCACGGAGGATGTCACCAGCACCAGGACTGTAACGGACTACCCCAACCAGAAACCCTGGCTGAACGCAGAGGTGCGGGCTCTGCTGAAACACAGGAATGCTGCGTTCCAGTCAGGTGACAAGGTGGCACTCAGAGCAGCAAGAAGGGAGCTGCATGCTGGGGTGAGGAGGGCCAAGGCCGCATATGCTCAGAGGATTCAGGGACACTTTACGTCGAATGACCCCCGGAGTATGTGGAAGGGCATTAAGTGCATCACAGATTACAACACCAGAGATGCACAATGCCCTGAGGACCCCTCTCTACCAGACGCACTCAACCTCTTCTACTCCCGCTTTGAGGACTCCAACACCGCCCCTCCCAGCGCCAGACTCACCATCCCACCTGGCGAAGAGCCTTTCAGTGTGACGCCCGCTGAGGTGAGGAGAACCCTCCAGAGGATCAACCCTCACAAAGCTGCTGGACCCGACAACATCCCTGGACGGGTGCTGAAGGACTGTGCACACCAGCTCACAGAGGTGCTGACAGACATCTTTAACACCTCCCTGAAGCAGTCAGTGGTCCCCACCTGCCTGAAAACCGCCACCATCATTCCGATACCCAAATCATCCACAGTGACAGGTCTGAACTGACTATCGGCCGGTTGCCCTGACACCGATAGTCATGAAATGTTTCGAAAAACTGGTCATGACCCGCATCACAGAATCCATCGATATCACCAAGGACCGGCACCAATATGCATACAGGTCGAATCGATCCACAGAGGACGCCATCTCCTCTGTGGTCCACACAACCCTCACCCACCTGGAGAACAAGAACGCGTACGTTCGACTGCTCTTCGTGGACTTCACATCAGCCTTTAACACCATCATCCCGCAGACCCTCATCCAAAAACTGCACACACTTGGACTGAACCCCACTCTGTGCAACTGGGTCTTGGACTTCCTGACAGACAGACCACAGTCTGTAAAAATCCGCAACGTCTCCTCCTCCCCGATCACCCTCAGCACGGGCTCCCCCCAGGGATGTGTGCTGAGCCCCCTCCTGTTCACCCTGCTGACGCACGACTGCACAGCGAGTCACCCCAGCTGTCTGATCGTGAAGTTTGCGGATGACACAGCTGTGGTTGGACGGATCTCCAACAACGATGAGTCCGACTACAGGCAGGAGGTGGAACACCTGGAGAGCTGGTGCAGAGACAACAACCTCTGCATCAATGGGAAGAAGACCAAGGAGATGATCGTGGATTTCAGGAGGGACAGTTGCCCCCCTCCCCCCATTCACATCGGAGGGGACGCGGTGGAAGTGGTTTCCAGCTTTAAGTATCTGGGCGTGCACATCTCCAGCGACCTCACCTGGAGCACCAACACCTCCTGCCTGGTCAAGAAGGCACACCAGCGCCTTTATTTCCTGAGGAGGCTCAAGCGAGCTGGGATGGGGATCCCAGTCCTGACCTCCTTCTACAGGTGTGTGGTGGAGAGCGTCATGACCTCCTGCATCACAGTGTGGCACGGCAGCTGCTCTGCAGCAGAGAGGAAAGCTCTGCAACGAGTAACCAAAGCTGCACAGAGGACTGTGGGCTGCAGCCTGCCATCCACCACTGACATCTATACGACCAGATGCAGGAAACGGGCCTCCCACATCCTGAAAGACCCCACCCACCCCTCACACCCTCTGTTCTCCCTGCTCCCCTCAGGCAGGAGGCTGAGGAGCATAAAGAGCAGGACCACCAGACTGAGGAACAGTTTCTTTCCTGAAGCAGTCAGACTGCTGAACTCCGGCTGATCACTACAACCCCCTCCCCCCTCTCCATGGACAACAAACTCATTCTGAAGTGCAATGTCACAGGGCTGTGCAATACCTAATACAATATACTGTGCAATATGAAACGTATTTCTGTGCAATACTCATCAGAACCACACCGTAACATATTAATATCATATTGATATTATATTATCTATTATGTCTGAATGTAAACGGCTGGCCCGGGACCAGAGAGCCTAATTTCGTTTTATCATAGATAAAATGACAATAAAGTTTTCCTGATTCCTGATTCCTGATACCCAGCTCATAGACTGGAGTTTTTAGCACTCAAGTGGAGTGTGTGTGAAAAGTTCAGCCATTGGCTGAAAGGTCGTACCTTTACCATCTGGACTGACAACAATCCGCTTACTTACCTTCTGACCAAACCAAGACTCGACGCATGCGAGATTCGTTGGGTATCTAAGCTGGCATCCTACACCTTTGACCTCAAACACTTGCCTGGGAAAAAGAATGTTGTGGCAGATGCATTAAGCCGTGATCCCTTTGCAAAGACAGTTGGACACAGGCTGTTGGAGGAGCCATATTCTGGTCTAGTTGAGAAAGCTGGTGGTGTGGGGGAGAACTCTGTGCAGGACATTTTCAGAGTCAGTTGCCAAACTCAGAGTGTTGCCCTGTCTCCAACCACCTGTGAGGCAGCAGCATTTAAAGCTTTTTGTCAGGCGCATTGTGACTGGGTAGATGCATCTGAGTCCAGAGCACTTTGCTTGGTTCAGCATGTTCAAAAACTGTAGAGTGGTCAAGATGTGCTGCCTGCTCTCTCTGTTTGTGAGTTACAGCAAGGTCAGGAGCATGATCCTATCATCTCTAAAGTGTTGCCTTTTGTTGTGGCCAGACGGCGGCCTTCCAGGCGTAAAAGACATGGCACTAGTCCGATAGTTCTCCGGCTATTCAAGCAGTTGGAGAGACTTGAGGTACGTAATGGTGTTTTGTATCGAGTGACGAAAGATCCTCTATCGAAACAGAAAAGATTCCAATACGTGTTGCCTCAATCTTTAAAAGCTGAGGCACTGTCTGGCATCCATGATCTTGCTGGTCATCAGGGTCAGGACAGGACTCTTTCTCTTGCGAGGCAGCGTTTTTACTGGCCGGATATGGAGAAAGATATCCGGACATATGTCAAGTGTTGTCAGAGATGTGTGGTTGGGAAGAGTCCGGAACCTGCTGCTCGTGCTCCTCTGGAAAGCATTAAGAGCTCGGCTCCAATGGAGTTGGTGTGCATTGATTTTTGGTCAGCAGAGGATAGTAAGCAGAGGTCTGTTGACGTTCTGGTTGTTACAGACCATTTCACCAAACTCGCTCATGCCTTTCCTTGTGCCAATCAAACAGCCAAACAGGTCGCCAGAAAGCTTTGGGACAATGTGTTCTGTGGGTATGGGTTCCCAGAGAGAATTCATTCGGACCAAGGCACAAATTTTGAGAGCAAACTGATAACGGAGCTTCTTCGGTTGTCAGGTGTCAATAAGTCCCATACTACATCTTACCATCCTATGGGCAACGGGGGAACTGAGCGATTCAATCGCACTTTGGGTAATATGCTTCGTACCCTTCCCCTTAAGGACAAAGAGAAGTGGCCTCAGCAAATTCAGTCTCTCACATTTGCTTACAATGCCACAGTTCATGAAACCACAGGGTATGCACCATTCTTTTTAATGTTTGGTCGTATTCCCAGACTTCCGGTGGATGTTGTATTCAGACATGTCCTCAATGACCCTGACCTTACAGACTATGACTCATATGCTAAGTCTTTGCTTTCCTCTTTGAAGTCTGCAATTGAGATTGCACAGAAACACTCTTCCATTGAGCAGCAACACCAGGCTCAACAGTACAACAAACGTGTTAAGGGCACTTATCTCTCTGTAGGGGACCGCGTTTTAGTGGCTAACAAAGGGGAACGTGGAAAGAAGAAGTTGGCTGATAAATGGGAGAATGGAGTGTATACAGTTGTTGATGTCAAGCCCGACATTCATGTTTACACAATACAAGACGGCGATGGACGAACACGGGTTGTGCACAGGAATCTTCTGTTGGGGGTTAATTTTTTACCAGTTATTGGCCAGGATTTGAGTACAGATACTCATTTCTTAGATTTGTCTACAGAGGATGAAGCGTCTGATTCTGCTGGACATGGCTCTGATGATGCCGAATCTTCGCGGTTTGATATTTTACCACAGGACATCAGTGAACTGTCATGAAAAGGCTTGACTTTCTCTGTGGGATCCCTCCTGGAGTCCCTCCTCCTCCTTCCTGAGGTTTCCTGCGAGTGTCACAGGTGTTTTGATTCTGTGTTAATTATGTTTGGGTCTACTTAAGCCATGTATTTTTCTGATTCTGTGCCGAAGCATCTTCTGTCTATGCTCCAGTTTACTCTTGTGGTTTTGGCATTAAAACCCTTCTCGTTTTGGAAACTGGTTTCGAGTCGTTCCTTCCTGCTATTGGGTTTCCCCCCCTGGCTTCCCCCGTCACATTATGCTTCGGCCATGACGAACCCAGCAGGAAGATCACACTTGAGGGACTTACCTGCCAACGGAGATCCTGCCGCTGGTGAGGAGCTGTCGGACCTGACGCAGGAGATGCAGGGATTTACGCCGATCATGCAACAACTCCATGAACGCCTCTCTAGGCTGGAGCACGTTTCCTCCTCTCCGCCCCGTCAAACCCGACTGGGTCCTCCCGAACCTTTTGATGGTACACCAGAGGACTGCCGGGCGTTTCTCACCTCCTGTCGCCTTCATTTTGACTTTAATCCAAGTGAGTTCCCATCCGAACAGAGCAAGGTGGCGTTCACTCTGAGCTTTTTGACCGGAAGAGCCAAGCGTTGGGGTCTGGCTGAGTGGGAGCGCGGCGCGGAGCTTTGTCGCTCCTTTCAAGCTTTTTCCTCCCAGCTCCTCACGGTGTTTGATCCTACTACGCCTCACAGGGTCGCCGCTTCTGAACTCCTCCGCCTCCAGCAAGGGGTCCGTAGTGTCGCGTATTATGCCGTGGATTTCCGGATTTTGGCTGCCGGCACCCGCTGGTCGAAACGAAGCCTTGGTGGACGTCTTCCTCCAGGGCCTTTCCGATGCCCTCAAGGACGAGCTGGCGGCAAGGGAGATCCCTGAAGATCTGGAGGAGCTGATCGATCTCGCCGTGCGTATCGACCAGAGGATGAGGGAACGGGGTCGTGAACTACGCAGCAACACAGGTCTCCGCCCACTGCTTTCTGAAGGGGAGACCCCGCCCCCTTCCAACATTTCTCGACAGGTAACTGCTCCTTCCCCGGAGCCCATGGAGCTAGGAACAGGCCGTCTCACCTCTGCTGAGCGACGGCGCCGCATGAGGGACAGACTTTGTTTGTACTGTGGACAGTCGGGACACTTTTTGTGCCACTGCCCTAGTAAACGTCAAAGTTTACCAGCTAAGAGGGAACTGGTAAGCTGCACATCCTCTCTTTCTTCTCATCCACGACCAT
This sequence comes from Oryzias curvinotus, assembly GCA_023969325.1. NCBI lineage: Eukaryota > Metazoa > Chordata > Actinopteri > Beloniformes > Adrianichthyidae > Oryzias > Oryzias curvinotus. Next base: position 239,195 of record JALJSC010000191.1, on the reverse strand, counting down.
CAACCAAGGTCTTAGTGTCTCATGCAGGAGCAGCAGAGGAGTTTGAGACCCTGATCGACTCTGGTTCTGATGGAGATCTAATTTCCCGGGAGGTAGTAGACAGACTTAAGATTCCTGTGGAACCTTTGTCTCCTGCCTTAGTTATCAAAGCCATAAATGGTTCTGTTATCCACAAAGTGTCTTTCCGCACCATCAATGTCTCTGTTTCTGTGTCTGGTAACCACTCTGAACTCCTAAGTTTTTATGTTGTGGAGTCGTTGAACCCACCTATAATTTTGGGTTTTCCTTGGTTGTGTCAACATACCCCTCACATAGACTGGTCCTCAGGACGGGTATTGTCTTGGAGTTCTTTTTGCTTGCTTAACTGTCTCTCTTCCGCTGCTGTTCGTAATGTTGTTAAAGGTCAACAGCCTGCTGCTCCCCCTGAACTCAGCAATGTTCCTTCTGTGTATCATGACTTAAGCACTGTTTTCTGTAGGGTTCGAGCTGGGTCTCTTCCTCCCCACCGTCCGTATGACTGTGCTATTGACCTCTTGCCAGGTACGCAACCACCTAGGGGTCACATTTACCCCCTGTCACCACCTGAACGGGAAGCTATGGACAGTTACCTACAGGAGTGTCTTCAAGCAGGGGTCATTCGACCGTCGTCCTCTCCTGCTGGAGCGGGATTCTTTTTTGTGGGGAAGCGTGATGGAGGACTACGCCCTTGTATTGATTACAGAGGTCTGAACAGTATTACAGTTCGCAATACTTATCCCCTACCTCTGTTACAGACTGCTTTTGACCTGTTGAGCGGAGCCCAGGTTTTTTCTAAACTGGACCTCAGGAACGCATATCATCTGGTCCGCATCAGAGAGGGGGATGAGTGGAAGACGGCCTTCAATACTCCTAATGGACATTTTGAGTATTTGGTTATGCCTTTTGGCCTCACAAATGCCCCAGCAGTTTTCCAAAGCCTAATCAATGATGTCCTGAAAGATATGATAAACAAGTTCATCTTTGTTTATCTTGACGACATATTGATTTTCTCCCCAGACCTCGACACTCATGTGCAGCACGTCAGAGCCGTACTCCAGCGCCTGCTGGAGAACCACGCAAACTCGGTTCCTGGGTCATGTGGTTTCTCCTGGGAGTGTCCAGATGGATGGCTCTAAGGTTAAAGCTGTTCTGGAATGGCCTGTTCCTTCTGGACGCAAACCACTCCAGCGCTTTCTCGGGTTTGCCAATTGCTACCGACGTTTCATCAGAGGTTTCAGTGGCGTTGCTGCACCCCTCCATAAACTCACATCAGCTAAGGTACGTTTTGTCTGGAATGAGGGGGCCGATAAGGCGTTTACCGAGCTGAAGAGTCGTTTCTCTACAGCTCCTATTCTGACTCAGCCTGACTCCTCCAAACAATTCATTGTGGAGGTGGATGCGTCTGAGTCTGGGGTAGGGGCTGTTTTGTCACAGAGAGCGGCCGATAACAAAGTCCATCCCTGCGTGTATTTCTCCTGCAAGCTCACTCCTGCAGAGAGAAACTACGACATTGGGAACAGGGAGCTGCTAGCGGTTAAACTTGCCTTGGAGGAGTGGCGTCACTGGTTGGAGGGGGCTGAACAACCATTTTTAGTATGGACCGATCATAAAAATTTAGAATATATCCGAACTGCCAAGCGTCTAAACCCACGCCAAGCCAGGTGGGCTCTGTTCTTCGACAGGTTCAATTTTTCTATATCCTACCATCCGGGGAGCAAAAACATCAAGCCTGACGCCCTTTCACGGCAGTTCCAGACGGAGGAGGAGTCTGCAATACCTGCAGCCACCACCAGCATTATCCCTCCTCACTTGGTGTTGGGAACCACTCGCTGGTCACTGGAGCGCAAGGTAAAGGCTTCGGTTCCTGATCCTGCCGCCATACCTGCCGGCTGTCCGGAAGGGTGCCTGTTTGTACCTCCATCCCTACGCACCCTGGTATTAAAGTGGGGTCATTCCTCCCGACTGGCCTGTCATCCCGGAGTGACCAGAACCAGTTTTCTGGTGGCCCAGCGTTTTTGGTGGCCCTCCATGTCCTCTGACATTAAGGCCTTTGTGGCTGCTTGTCCTATATGTTCCAGTGTCAAGACACCCCGGACCCCACCTGCTGGATTGCTTCACCCTCTACCTGTGCCGTCTAGACCTTGGTCCCATGTTGCCATGGACTTTATCACTGGTCTACCCAACTCACGAGGTAAGACGGTCATTCTTACCATCATTGATCGTTTTTCCAAGCTGGTACATGCCATTTCCCTGCGGAGACTTCCGTCATCTAAGGAATTGGCTGTGCTCGTCAGTCAACACCTGTTTCGTTTACATGGACTTCCTCAGAACATCACCTCAGACCGTGGTCCCCAGTTCATTGCTGCTTTCTGGAGGGAGTTCTGCAACCTCCTTGGGATCAAGGTCAGTCTGAGTTCTGGCTTCCATCCTCAGACTAACGGCCAGGTAGAGAGGTACAACCAGGACTTGGAGACCACGTTACGAGCTATGTGCAGCAAAAGCCCCAAGACCTGGTCTTCTCAGCTCCCATGGGCGGAGTACTCCCATAACTCTCTAGTCAACTCATCCGGATACTCCCCTTTCCAGGCTGCCTATGGTTATCAGCCACCTCTGTTTCCTCGTCAAGAACAACAGGCCTCCTCTTCTGGTCCTGCTGCCTTCGTGAGACGTTGTCGCCGAACCTGGAGCAGATACAGGCTCGAACTCTTGCGTAACCAGGAGCGTATCACGGTGGTGGCCAATCGCCGGAGAACAAGTGCTCCGGAGTATAAGGTGGGAGACAGAGTTTGGCTGTCCTCAGCAGATGTTCCGCTGAAGGGGGGTTCCAAAAAGTTACATCCACGCTACATTGGTCCTTACTCCATCTCGAGAATCATCAATCCCGTTGCTGTTAGATTGGATCTTCCTTGCACCCTACGCATCCATCCTGTGTTTCATGTGAGCAAGCTGAAACCTGCCAGAGTCTCCCCTCTCCAACCCGCGCCAGCATCTCCTCCAGCCCCCCGTATCGTGGGTGGAGGTCCTGTTTATACGGTCAAGGCTCTCCTTGGTTCCAGAAGGGTGGGTCGTGGGTTGCAATATCTGGTTGACTGGGAGGGTTACGGCCCGGCGGATCGACAGTGGGTACCTGACCGTTTCGTTGTTGACCGATCCCTGGTTGCCCGTTTCCATCGTGATCACCCTGATCAACCTCGTCGTCCGTCTGGTAGCCGGACGTAGGGGGTGGGGTTCTGTCATGAAAAGGCTTGACTTTCTCTGTGGGATCCCTCCTGGAGTCCCTCCTCCTCCTTCCTGAGGTTTCCTGCGAGTGTCACAGGTGTTTTGATTCTGTGTTAATTATGTTTGGGTCTACTTAAGCCATGTATTTTTCTGATTCTGTGCCGAAGCATCTTCTGTCTATGCTCCAGTTTACTCTTGTGGTTTTGGCATTAAAACCCTTCTCGTTTTGGAAACTGGTTTCGAGTCGTTCCTTCCTGCTATTGGGTTTCCCCCCCTGGCTTCCCCCGTCACATGAACATGATTCGTCACATCCTCCGAATGTTGGACAGTCTACTGATTCATCGCTGGTGTTGTCACATGACCCTGTCATAGTAGACCCAGTCCAATGTGATGTGCCATCTAGCTCAGTTAGTGAGGTCTCATGGTAACTCCCGCACATCGTCAGCTTCGGTTGTCACTACGTCTAGTCACACCAACCTTCATGCAGGGACTGGATCTGCTGGTCAAGTCAGAACACGTGCGGGACGTTTGGTAAAGTCTGTTAACAGACTGATTGAATCCATGGTGCAGGTGCCATTTTTGAAAGGATCAAATTTTTCATTTGGTGATCGTTAGGAAGATGGGAGAAAAAGTTTGTCTTGTTTTGTATTATCTGTTTTTTGTTTGGTTATTTCAGAGTTAACTGTTTACATTTTGTGTGGTAATCTACGGACAACATTTAGCGTGGGTTACATTTCAGATTTAGGTACCAATGTCACATATATGTCTATGGCATGTGCTTTTGTTGGCCAAGTGCTGTATGGCGTACGCGGCGTCATATTACTCTACGGGACTTTGAAGGCCTGATCAACCTTTATTTTCCCTGAACCTTGCTGTGAGGTAACTTTTTAGTTGATGTGAAGACTAGGTCTTTCTGTTTCTTGAGCCAGTTTGCACCAGTGGTGGACATGTGCCCTTCATGTGTATATCCCAAGTGTTTCTCCAATCAGGATGTTAGTGAATTTCAGAGGGGGTGTATGTAACAAGGGTAGACTGACAGTTTAATTTATTTTATTATTTATTTTGAATTTCACCAAATCCTGATAATTTTTTATATATATTTTAAGAAATGTTCATATTGTTTATAATCAGGATGTGTAAATGTTTTTGAGACATGAGTGCAAATATCTGTACTATCACTTTAAGAGAACTTTCTAGTTTTTGTGCGCCCCCCTTTCTCTCAGTTCGCGCTGAGACGGCTGAGAGGAGGTAATGCGTTTGTTCTCTGCTTTCATTTTGAATTTAGCTTGTTGTTTACTACTGAAAATGCAACAGAAATGGTGGTGAAGTGAAATTGTTACTTTGTATGGTGAATGTTGTTTCAGTCCATTGCAAACTTTGCAGATATGTTATAAGTTTGTAGAAGACACGTGGAAAGTGTCCAGGTTTTCTGTTCAACAGGATACTGCGACCCCATGTGTTGAACCAGAGAACTACATGTCACCAAGTTATCTGTTTTGTTTGATGTACAGATCCAGCTGTGGTGATCAATAAACGGGCAACAACCAGCAGATGCTTGGGTCCAGACTCTCCTCATTTGTCCAGCAACACAAAAGAACACAACGCAGATTGATTGGGTCAACAGACGCGCATTACGAGCTGGATTGCAGCCAGACAGATACGCGCCCGTTACATTTATCAATATCCGGTTCCTAGCTTTTATCAGACAGAATTAAGAATCATAAAGTATCGATAAAGCACATGAAAAAGATGAATTATTTAATTATTATGTAAAAAATAACTATTTTAGAAATCAACATGGCAAATGCAGATCAGTCATCTAAAATATATGTTACTCATCAAAGTCATTCATATGATTAAAAACTAATATTATATCATTAAAATAGACATAAACCTGTTTCAAAAATCTTCATAGAAAAAACTGATCAAGTATCAAAAGTTAAAATATGTGCAAAATTGTGTTTCATTTGGAAAAATCACGAGTCAATTTTTGGAGCAAGTGAAGTGATATAATTAGAAATCAATCAGTTTAACCATCTTCAATAATTCCTTTTTCTTTTTTATAATAAGGTAATGCTGTGAAATAAAATAAGAAAGGGTCCATAAACTGCTGAATGACCACGGTTGGTTTTCCTTCTGCTGATTAACAGCCGTTCTTCTGGAAACAGTCTATAGTTCTGTCTGCAGACGTTAGATTCAGGTCCATGAAGAATCAGTGCGTTTGTGTTTGTCCACCCGCCTCCTGAGGATTGACCGCAGGTTCTCTTAGGGATTCAGATCTGGGGAGTTTCCTGTCCATGGACCCCAAAAGGTCAACGTTTTGGTCCCTGAGCCACTTAGTCCTCCTTTAGCCTTAAGGCCTGGTGTTCCATGGTGCTGAAGATGCATCGTTGGTCATCAAACTGTTGTTGGATTGTTGGAGGAAGCTGCTGTTGGAGGGTGTTTGGTACCATTCTGGATTCCTGGCTGTGTTTTTGGGCTAAAAAGTGAGTGAGCCCCCTCCCTGGATGAGAAGTGACCCCACACATGAATGGTCTCAGGATGCTTTACTGCTGGTAGACACAGGACTGATGGTGGTGCTCACCTTTTCTTCTCTGGACAAGTCTTTTTCCAGATGCCCCAAACCATCAGAAAGAGGCATCATGGGAGAATCGGACTTTGCCCCAGTCCTCAGCAGTCCGTTCACTTTTAGAAGATCAATCTGTCCCTGATGGTTTTTTGGAGAGAAGTGGCGTCTTTGCTGCCCTTCTTGCCACCAGGCCATCTTCCAAAAGCCTCACTGATGCAGATGTGTCACACCTGCCGTTCCTGAGCAGCTCTGCTCTGGTGGACCTCCCATCCCAAATCCTCTTTAGTAGACCATCCTGGTGCTTTCTGGACTTTCTTGGACGCCCTGAAGCATCTCAATAAGAACTGAACCTCTGTCCTTGAACTTCTTAATAATTTAGGTGCAGTCTTAGTTGCTACAATATCCTCGCCTTTGAAGCCATTTTTATCCAACGCAACGATGGCTGCCCACGTTTCTTTGCAGGTCACCATGGTTACCAATGGGAGAACATGATTTCAAGCATCACCCTCCTTTTAACATGTCAAGTCTGCCATTCTAACCCCATCAGCCTGACATCATGATCTCCAGCCTTGTGCTCGTCAACATTCTCACCTGAGTTACCGAGACCATGACTGAAATGATCTCAGCAGGTCCTTTAATGCAGTGGTCCCCAACCTTTTTGTCACCGTGGACCGGTACAACGCAAGACACGTTTACCGCAGACCGGTGGGGGGAGGGGGGGGGGGGGGTTGAGGTGCAACGCAAGACAGATTTAACGTGGACCGGGGGTGGTATTTTCTCTTTAGTAATGATAATAACAATAATAATTATAATTTTCCCCTTGTCAAACCAACTTTCTAAAGAAGTTTGTTTTTTGCTCATTTTGGTTGTTTGGGTTTAGTTTTAGTGGGGTTTATCACCTGATGTTTGGTGTCGCGACTTTGACGTGCGTTAAGTGTGACAGATGTAACAAAGTGAATCCGGTCACTTTTCAAAATAAAACGTTTTTTTTTCGGGGAAAAAAAACAATAACATGGAAATTATTTTTTCTTTCTGTGCGTCCTGGTGCCAAAATTTCCCGCGGCTCGGCCCGGTGGATGGGGACCACTGCTTTAATGACAGCAATGACATGACATGGAACGTTTATTTCAGGATTAGGTTCATGAAAACTGGCCAGGATGGGTCTGCATTGCTTTAATGAAGCAAGTCCTTACTGTGAAAGTGAGGAAGAGCAAACAGTAACTGAATCAGCAGACTATGCTGTTAATGATGGGATGGAGCGAGCAGAGACTGACCACCGGAGGAAAACGATGTCCAAAACACGTTTTTAATGTCACGTCATGACAAAGACCAACTTATGGACTGGTCCAAAATAAAATGGGGTCAACTTAACAAAATGTAACTTAAGAAAACACAAACCAATTCTACAAACAGGTGAACAAAAACTGCCCCCCCAACAGGAAACACTATGGCGTTTTTAAATCAGCTGATCTGACCACAAGAGGGGGGTAACTACAAGTAAACAAAACCTAAACACAAAAACCAAAATGACTAGTAGTCCTGACATAGAACAGAAAGAGCTCAAACAATTCAATAAATCAAAAGAAACAGCCAAATAAAAATAAGGTTTGGTTCTTCCCATTTGCTTCCAATGGAACATTCCAGGAAGTTGTCCTGCTCCTCCCCCTGCCACATGTCGACCCCACCAACAGAAACTCAGAAAAAGAAGAAAATCAGAATCAGATGAAATATTCCAGTCATGGATGTTTCTATAGAATGAAAGGCTGTCTGTGTAGAGAGTCAATACATTTCCTGTCAACAAACTGTAGGCAGGAAACCGAACTGAGCAGTGATCCTGTCATCAGTGTGTGTGTGTGTGTGTGTGTGTGTGTGTGTGTGTGTGTGTGTGTGTGTAAAATGCTGACACATGTTTGCTTCACATCACTTCCTTTGGTTTAGACCCACTGATAGGATGTGAAGTACACGTGTGTGCTGCCTCACATGCATGTGAGGGGACAGTGGTAGATCACCTTCAGGGTCAGCACTCACACTGACTAAGCTCTGTGTCTTCAAGTTGTTGAAAAGATGGAGGCCTTGTCTGCCCCCGCCCCACTGACGAGCTCTCCCTCCCTCCCCAGTGAGCTGCTGGCCGCTGAAGCCGAGTCCTGCCTGAACACGGCACTGAGCCGCCTGAAGGACATCTGGGAGGAGATCGGCATTCCGGAGGAGCAGCGGCTCCAACGGACCTCCACGGTCAAGAACCACATCCAGGTGAGGCTGTCGGCCCCCAGGGGGGAGGGGGGCCAACGCGGCTACCCACTCCTGCTCTGACCTCAGCTGTGCTTCTGCAGAACCTGCTGGAGATGATGATTGAGGAAGAGGAGGCTCTGAGGAAGAGGCTCATGCACAGTATTCCCAAATGCAGAGCAGAGATGCAGCGGCTGTGCCTGGAGCTGCAGCTGCCCGTTTTTCAGGTAAAATGATGCTCACCTCTGCAGCTCTGGTCCTTGGAGTCCAGTCCGCCCTAGACGGGTGTTTTTGGAAAGCTAAGACTTCCTTCCAGAGGTGCCCTCAGCAAGTCATCTGCCGCCGGGGAAACTCTTCCTCTGCACCCTCCTCCCTCCTCCTCCCTCCTAGACCAGGAGCCCACGGCTCTTTGTGCTTCTGTGAAATAATGTTCTACGATTGTCGTGGTGCCTTTAAAAAGATCCGTTTTTTATGATTTTCCCACAGTTTTCCTAGACTAAGACCGCCACATTCCACGTAAAGATGGTGAATTGTGCCCCCACTATCAGGTCACTTTGCTGCTGTGATGACCGCGTGGTGGGCGGTCTGTGTAGAACATGCTGGAGGAGTGCGTGGGGCGTGAACAGGTAGAAAGGAGGGGGCGGGGCTTAGACTCACAGCTTATGATTCCAGACCCCCATCAAACTAACAGCTGCTTCCTAATAAAAATATTGGTTCTTTATGGGGTTGACTGGATTTGATGAAAATGTAAACTAAACTGTTCTGGAGGCCAATTTTCAGGACTAAACTGGATCCTCTTAGGACAGGCCAAAGCCGCTAAATCCTTCTCCTTAAGGTCTCTGCTAGCTACTGTAGCCTGTCTTCCTAAACTGGAATGTGTTTGGTTGAAGACCCTCTCCGGGGCCGTCTCTGGACCGCTCCTCTGCTGTCAGAGCAGCCTGTCCGGAGAGACGGACTGGACTCCTGCCCGTCTGCGTTTCAGGAGGAAGAAGGCCTCAGCATCCTCCAGCAGGAGAAGAACATCCGCTCCCAGGTGGAAGCCCTGCTGAAGGAGAGGGCTCAGCGGATGCAGCAGCTCCAGGATCTGCTGGACCAGGAACAGGACTTGTGTGATATTCTAGACTGCAAACCCTTTGGCCTCCCTGCAGACGCCGTTCCCTCCCAGGAGCAGTTGGAGAGCTTTAAACACTACATCAGCCTCCAACATGAAAAAAAGGTGACGGCTGTGTTTGGCTGGGCCCGCTATGACGTCCAGCTGCACTGATGACCTCACTGACCTTTACAGGCCCAACGCCATGCCGAGTTCAGACAGCTGAAGAAGAGAGTGGTCCTGTGTATGGAGGAGCTGGACCACATCCCAGAGACCAGCTTTGAGAAGGACGTGGTCTGTGGAGACCAGGACTCCTTCTGCCTGTCCTCAGACAACGCCACATCGCTGAGGCTGCTGCTCCACCAGGCAAGGAGACCCACTTCTGACTGACAGCCACAGATGACACACACACACACACACACACTACACAATGCACACACAGGCTGAAAGAAAGTCTTGCTGGTTCCCTTGGAGCAGCTGGAGGAGCGCAGGGTGGAGCAGGAGGGGAGGTGCCAGGCTCACAGGGCCAAGATTGTGCATCTGTGGGAGCTCCTGCAGGTTTCTCCGGGGGACCGCGAGGCCTTCAGCGAGCACATGGTCACGTCCAGGAGGAGAAACCTGGAGGCAGTGAGTGACGGTGAGGACCACTGAACCTTAGCACTGCCCCTCTGCTAACACTGTGCTGCCCCCACAGCTACAAGCAGAAGAGCGCCGCCTGGAGGAACTCCAGCTGCTGAACATCCACGGCGTCATCGAGGCTCTCCGCTCCCAGATCCTGGCGCTCTGGGAGAAGTGCTGCTACAGCAGCGAGCAGCGGCGGGACTTCCAAGCCTTCTTCAGGGGTGGGTCCTCGCTGTTGCTGCTGCTGCTGCTGTTGCTGCTGCTGCTGCTGTTGCTGCTGCTGCTCTGCTGCTGCTCTGCTGCTGCCGCTTGAATGAGGTCATTTCTTTGAAGGACTTCTGTTTTCAGTGGACTTTGACGAGGACCTGCTTGCTCTGCATGAGGCTGAGCTGCACCGCCTGAAGCTGCACCACGAGAAACACCAGCAGCTTTACAGCGGAGTCCACAGGTGGAGGGACAGCTGGAGGCTTTTGCAGGAGCTGGAGGTCCGTGCATGTGCACACTCTAGTGCTCAGACCGTTTAGGCAGCGGGATCTCTGGGAGCTGGGAGTGTGGAAGTGACATCTTCATGTTCATGTGCAGAAAAAAGCTGCAGATCCGTCCAGGTTCACCAACAGAGGAGGAAACCTGCTGAAGGAGGAGAAACTATGCTGTGAGCTGCAGAAGAATCTGCCAAAGGTCAGGCAAAGACCACCGTCAGTCTTCTCAACTCAAACCAGCAGGTCTGACCCCATGTGGTTGCAGCTGGAACAGAAGCTGAAGGTCCAGATCCAGTCCTGGGAGAGGCAGCAGCACTGCAGCTTCCGGGTGAATGGACAGAAGTTCATGCAGTTTGTGGAGGAGCAGTGGCAGCTGCATCGCGCCCAGAAGGAGAAGGAGAGACTGGAGCGGGTAAGAAGGCTTCTGCCCCCGCCCCACATGGCAGCAGAGCAGAGCTGTAACTATGACCCAGAGGCTTCAGGTAGGACGTCCTGATGAGGTGACCCTCCATAGTCCTCTGAAAAAAAGCTGTGGGAAAAGATGGAAGATGGATCCACGAGGTCCTGAGAATCCTCAACCTGCAGGTAGAAACCCCCCCACACTCTGCTAATCGTGGAACCAGGAGAAGCAAAGAAAAAAAATGAGAAAATGTCTGAGGCAAGAGTATAGATCCTGTGGCCACATCAGGCGATGCTTAAACGGCCGTGGTGATGGCTAAGCGGCTGTGGCGATGCCTAGTCGGCCGTGGCGATGCCTAGTCGGCAGTAGCGATGCTTAAACGGCCGTGGCGATGCTTAAACGGCCGTGGCGATGCCTAGTCAGCCGTGGCGATGCCTAGTCGGCCGTGGCGATGCTTAGTCAGCCGTGGCGATGCCTAGTCGGCCGTGGCGATGCCTAGTCATCCGTGGCGATGCCTAGTCGGCAGTAGCGATGCTTAAACGGCCGTGGCGATGCTTAAACAGCCGTGGCGATGCCTAGTCGGTCGTGGCGATGCCTAAACGGCCGTGGCGATGCCCAAACGGCCGTGGCGATGCCTAAGCGGCCGTGGCGATGCCCAAACGGCCGTGGCGATGCCTAGTCGGCCGTGGCGATGCCTAAACGGCCGTGGCGATGCCTAGTCAGCCGTGGCGATGCCTAGTCGGCCGTGGCGATGCCTAGTCAGCCGTGGCGATGCCTAGTCGGCCGTGGCGATGCCTAGTCATCCGTGGCGATGCCTAGTCGGCAGTAGCGATGCTTAAACGGCCGTGGCGATGCTTAAACAGCCGTGGCGATGCCTAGTCGGTCGTGGCGATGCCTAAACGGCCGTGGCGATGCCTAAACGGCCGTGGCGATGCCCAAACGGCCGTGGCGATGCCCAAACGGCCATGGCGATGCCTAAGCGGCCATGGCGATGCCTAGTCGGCCTTGGCGATGCCTAAACGGCCGTGGCGATGCCCAAACGGCCGTGGCGATGCCCAAACGGCCGTGGCGATGCCCAAACGGCCGTGGCGATGCCTAAGCGGCCGTGGCGATGCCTAGTCGGCCGTGGCGATGCCTAAACGGCCGTGGCGATGCTTAAACGGCCGTGGCGATGCCTAAACGGCCGTGGCGATGCCTAAACAGCCGTGGCGATGCCTGGTCGGCTGTGGCGATGCCTAAACAGCCGTGGCGATGCCTAGTCGGCCGTGGCGATGTCTAGTCGGCCGTGGCGATGCTTAAACGGCCGTGGCGATGCCTAGTCGGCCGTGGCGATGCTTAAACGGCCGTGGCGATGCCTAGTCGGTCGTGGCGATGCTTAAACGGCCGTGGCGATGGCTAAGCGGCCGTGGTGATGCCTAGTCGGCTGTGGCGATGCCTAGTCGGCCGTGGTGATGCCTAGTCGGCCGTGGTGATGCCTAGTCAGTCGTGGCGATGCTTAAACGGCCGTTTAAGCATCGCTTAGCATCGGCTAAGCGGCCGTGGTGATGCCTAGTTGGCTGTGGCGATGCCTAGTCGGCCGTGGCAATGCCTAAACAGCCGTGGCGATGCCTAGTCGGCCGTGGCGATGCCTAGTCGGCCGTGGCGATGCCTAAGCGGCCGTGGCGATGCCTAGTTGGCAGTAGCGATGCCCAAACGGCCGTGGCGATGCCCAAACAGCCGTGGCGATGCCCAAACGGCCGTGGCGATGCCCAAACGGCCGTGGCGATGCTTAGTCAGCCGTGGCGATGCCCAAACGGCCGTGGCGATGCCTAGTCGGCCGTGGTGATGGCTAAGCGGCTGTGGCGATGCCTAGTCGGCCGTGGCGATGGCTAAACAGCCGTGGCGAAACCTAGTCGGCCGTGGCGATGCCTAGTCAGCCGTGGCGATGCCTAGTCGGCAGTAGCGATGCTTAAACGGCCGTGGCGATGCTTAAACGGCCGTGGCGATGCCTAGTCGGCCGTGGCGATGCCTAGTCAGCCGTGGCGATGCCTAGTCGGCCGTGGCGATGCCTAGTCATCCGTGGCGATGCCTAGTCGGCAGTAGCGATGCTTAAACGGCCGTGGCGATGCTTAAACAGCCGTGGCGATGCCTAGTCGGTCGTGGCGATGCCTAAACGGCCGTGGCGATGCCCAAACGGCCGTGGCGATGCCCAAACGGCCGTGGCGATGCCCAAACGGCCGTGGCGATGCCTAAGCGGCCGTGGCGATGCCTAGTCGGCCGTGGCGATGCCTAAACGGCCGTGGCGATGCCTAGTCAGCCGTGGCGATGCCTAAACGGCCGTGGCGATGCCTAGTCAGCCGTGGCGATGCCTAGTCGGCCGTGGCGATGCCTAGTCAGCCGTGGCGATGCCTAGTCGGCCGTGGCAATGCCTAGTCATCCGTGGCGATGCCTAGTCGGCAGTAGCGATGCTTAAACGGCCGTGGCGATGCTTAAACAGCCGTGGCGATGCCTAGTCGGTCGTGGCGATGCCTAAACGGCCGTGGCGATGCCTAAACGGCCGTGGCGATGCCCAAACGGCCGTGGCGATGCCCAAACGGCCGTGGCGATGCCTAAGCGGCCATGGCAATGCCTAGTCGGCCTTGGCGATGCCTAAACGGCCGTGGCGATGCCCAAACGGCCGTGGCGATGCCCAAACGGCCGTGGCGATGCCCAAACGGCCGTGGCGATGCCTAAGCGGCCGTGGCGATGCCTAGTCGGCCGTGGCGATGCCTAAACGGCCGTGGCGATGCCTAAACGGCCGTGGCGATGCCCAAACGGCCGTGGCGATGCCTGGTCGGCTGTGGCGATGCCTAAACAGCCGTGGCGATGCCTAGTCGGCCGTGGCGATGTCTAGTCGGCCGTGGCGATGCTTAAACGGCCGTGGCGATGCCTAGTCGGCCGTGGCGATGCTTAAACGGCCGTGGCGATGCCTAGTCGGTCGTGGCGATGCTTAAACGGCCGTGGCGATGGCTAAGCGGCCGTGGTGATGCCTAGTCGGCTGTGGCGATGCCTAGTCGGCCGTGGTGATGCCTAGTCGGCCGTGGTGATGCCTAGTCAGTCGTGGCGATGCTTAAACGGCCGTTTAAGCATCGCTTAGCATCGGCTAAGCGGCCGTGGTGATGCCTAGTTGGCTGTGGCGATGCCTAGTCGGCCGTGGCGATGCCTAAACAGCCGTGGCGATGCCTAGTCGGCCGTGGCGATGCCTAGTCGGCCGTGGCGATGCCTAAGCGGCCGTGGCGATGCCTAGTTGGCAGTAGCGATGCCCAAACGGCCGTGGCGATGCCCAAACGGCCGTGGCGATGCCCAAACGGCCGTGGCGATGCCCAAACGGCCGTGGCGATGCCCAAACGGCCGTGGCGATGCTTAGTCAGCCGTGGCGATGCCCAAACGGCCGTGGCGATGCCTAGTCGGCCGTGGCGATGGCTAAGCGGCCATGGCGATGCTTAAACGGCCGTGGCGATGCCTAAGCGGCCGTGGCGATGCCTTAGCGGCCGTGGCGATGCCTAAGCGGCCGTGGCAATGGCTAAACGGCCGTGGCGATGCCTAGTCGGCCGTGGCGATGCCTAGTCGGCTGCGGCGATGCCTAAGCGGCCGTGGCGATGCCTAAGCGGCCGTGGCGATGCCTTAGCGGCCGTGGCGATGCCTAAGCGGCCGTGGCAATGGCTAAGCGGCCGTGGCAATGGCTAAACGGCCGTGGCGATGCCTAGTCAGCCGTGGCGATGCCTAGTCGGCCGTGGCGATGCCTAAGCGGCCGTGGCAATGGCTAAACGGCCGTGGCGATGCCTAGTCGGCCGTGGCGATGCCTAAACAGCCGTGGCGATGCCTAGTCGGCCGTGGCGATGGCTAAGCGGCTGCGGCGATGCCTAAGCGGCCGCGGCGATGCCTAAGCGGCCGTGGCGATGCCTAGTCGGCCGTGGCGATGCCTAGTCGGCCGTGGCGATGCCTAGTCGGCCGTGGCGATGCCTAGTCGGCCGTGGCGATGCTTAGGCGGCCGTGGCGATGCTTAGGCGGCCGTGGCGATGCTTAGTCCGCCGTGGCGATGCCTAGTCGGCCGTGGCGATGCCTAAACAAATCCTTGCCCATCCTCTGATTGTCCTCATTCCTTTTCCAGCACTGGAAGAAGAGCCAGCAGCTGCAGGAGGACATGCGGTACGGCACTACGGTACAGTCTCCAACCCAACACAGGTTCCTTGGCCAGACTACCCCCAAAAAAGCCAAACAAATGGTGACTCTTGTTTGTGTCCTGTTGTGGATCCGTTTCAGAGGTGCTGTCTCGTGTCTGCATTAACCGGCTCATTCTGTCTCCAGTTCAATGCCACGTCCAGCACCTCCTGCAGCAGCAGCCGGCGCCTCCTCTACAGTGGGGGTGGCTCTCCTGGGCCCCGCCCCACTGCCTCAGCCTCAAAGGTTGGTCACCTCTGGATTCACCCCTTTCCTCTCAGCCTGGAGGTTCATTCCTTGTCATGCTTTGCTGGGCTCTTCAGGCTCCAACGGTGCAGACCCTAGGTGGATTTAAGCCCCCACACCCAAGATTTGGTGGGTACAACAAGGAGAACAAAGGCCAGCCTAATGGGACTCCCCCCTGCATGCAGCGGAACGTCAGCATGGCTTCTATTGCCAGCACATATTCCCAGTTTGTGGTAAAGACGCCCTTTTTTCTCACTTTTCTCTGCCTTGAAAGCATTTGAGCAGTTCCTCAAAGCTGACCTTTGTGTTCTAGAAGGACTTGAAGAACACCGAGCCACTAAAGTCCAGGTGTGTTCTGAGCTGCTAGCATCTAACTAACCTAAGTACTAGTTCAGAATTTCTTTGATTAAACCAAACTAACTTTACTTATTCAATCAAGACAAAACCTACTGAAGACAACAGCCGGCCTCATCTTTGAGAGACAATGCATTGAAGTTGTTCATGTGATTATTTATACATTATTTTGTGACGACCACTTTCTCATACACAACTTATTGTATGTATGAGGACCCTAGATCAGGTTTTTCAACAGGTGTGCCGTGGGAAATTGCCCTCATTCACTGATCTAAAAACATTTTCCATCTCCAGGATTTCAGCTCTGTGTTCATCCAAACAAACCCTGATAAAACACTGAGTAGTTAGGAATATGAAAGATCATAAAATTAATTTTTCTTTGTGTTTATTTGATTCTATTAAAGACACTTTGATAAAAATGACGGTACCTCGATTTAACTGTAGCTTTTGGAAAAGTCCCGCCCCTTTAACTGTCTCCACCAATCATTCTTGGAGGCTTAATCACATGTCATCAGTCTGACCAATCAGAAGTGGTTAAAGTCTTCACTTCCTTGTTCAGATTCTGCTCCTAAAGTCTCTCAGTTCTAACAGAAATACCAGCTAAAGCTTGTCTTTAGCGGTGTAGCTTTCCACAGAATCCGGTGTCAGACCGTGGAACAAGAGAACAAAACCATGAAGCTCAGAGAAGAGAGTCTGTCTGCATCACTACATCTCCCATGATGCATTGGGTTAAAGTGACAGCGTCTCAGCATACAATGAGTCTCTCCTCTTAATGTCTTGAAACAACAACGAACACACATCCAACAGTTTTTCCATCTTCTTGATGAGGTCAGAGGTCAACAGTTTTTTCTCCTTCCAGGTTTGTGTTTCTTAACAGCCAAACATCCCAGAGTTTGGTCCAAGTCATCTTTCTGACTAAAACACTTTTCTAACAACGTCTGGATTATTTTAGATGTTAAATTTATGAAGAATTAATAACAACATTTAAAAAACAGGATGAAGGTGAAGTGGCCAACAGACACAATTAAACTAAATTCAAACAATGTAATCATCTAAAAAGAAATAAAACATTTTTGTTCAAGTTGGAACTGAATCCTAAAGTGAACAGGGAGCCAGAAAAGTGAACTAAGTACCGGAGTGATGTGTTCTCGTCTGGATGTTCCAGTTAACGGTCATACAGAGACCGGACAGCTCTCAGTACGGCTCCCCAGACCCCGTACTTCCAGAGCTCCCTCCACAGGACACCACGGGGGACGCGTTTGAACGCCTTCTCCAAAACGAATGTGGACTGGATGAGTGAACTCCCACAAACCCTCTATCACCCCGAAGAGGGTGTAGAGCTGGTCCACTGTTCCACGACCAGGACGGAAACCTCACTGTTGTTGCTCAATGTGCCGTCTAACATTCGACCACCTGTACCAAACGACGGTGCCTGCAGAAAACCTCTTTCCCCTTCTGAGGCACTGGATGGTTTTCCAGAATGTTTTTAAGCCTAACCGATAGTCCTTCTCCATGGCCTCAAAGAACTCCTCCCAGGAGTCTTTGCCTCCATAACAGCCCAGGCCGCAGCTCACTTAAGGCTGCCGGTACCTGTCGGCTGCCTCAGCCAAGCCTGGCTGGCTTGTGGGACTCCTCCAGCTTGGTGGCATCACCTTACTTCCGGTGTCCACCACCAGGTTTGGGGATTACCACCGCAGGAGGCATCAGAGAACTTGCAACCACAGCTCTGAACAGCAGCAGAGACAATGGAAAACGTGGTCCACTCTGACTCAATGTCCCCTGCCTCCCTCGGTACCTGTTTGAAGTTCTCCCGGATGTGGGACTTAAAGACCTCCCTAACGGAGGGCTCAGCCAGACGTTCCCAGCAGACCCTCACAGTACCCTTTCCAGCCTCCATCCCCAGCAGCAAATCCAACCAACCACCCAGCAGTGATCTGTCAACAGCTCTGCCCCTCTCTTTACCCGAGTGTCCAAGGCACAAGGCGGAAGATTGCCTAAAAAGACTAAAAAGTTGATCATCATTTTTCCGAGGGTGTCCAGATGCCACGTGCATTGACATATAGTGCTCGAACGTGGTGTTTGCAATGGAAAAGCTGTGATGAGCACAGACGTCCAACAACAACACACCACTCGGGTTCAGATCAGGGAGGCCGTTCCTACCAATCATGGCCCTCCAGGTGCCACTGTCATTGCCCACGGGACATTGAATTCCCCCAGGAGGACAACAGAGTCCCACCTTTGGGGCACTTTCCAGTACATCTTGGAGAGACACCAAGAAGGCTGGGTCCTCCAAACTGCTATTTAGCCCTTAAGCCAAAACCACAGCCGGGGTGAGCTCCAAAACTTGGCGGCTGTGCCGGACCTCAAGAGTAAGCCCCCCACCCCTCACCATGAGCAACTCCAGAGAGTCCAACCCATCCTGAGGAACAGAGTTTCAGAGTCCAGGCTGTGCATGGATGTGAGCTCAACTATATCTAGCCGGTACCTCTCAACCTCCCACATTAACGTGGTCTCCTTCCCTCCCAGAGAGGTGACGCTCTGTTATGTGCACAGGAATTTTGACATTGTGAATGCGCGTGAAAACATGAGGAAGATGAAAACATTATTTCACATTTAGCCTATATCTTTTCTCATAAAGCATTCTTGGTGAGGGGTTGTTGGTGTTGAAGAGTTCAGCTGTGCTACCTAAAGGCGATCTGAGGGTCATAGGTCACTCCATGGATGTGAATGAACGATCCTGATGTCTGTTCTTGTTCTTCACAGCGAGACCTGTCCATGGCCTCCAACTCCAAGATCCAGCACAGAGTCCTGAACTCTACATCTACCAACCTCTAGCTGCCCTCTGAGTCTGCTCTCTGCTGCCACCTGCTGGAAGTGGTCACTCAGGCTTTGAAGGAAACATTTGTTGACTGACAACGGTTTGTCTTTGGACCCTGCAGTACCTTGTTATGGAATCACATCTCTGGCATAAAGTGAAAGGCGTAAAGACAACTGAGCGGCGTATTCAGGAACTGAGTGAGGAACCGTACAACCGCGCTGGCGCAATTCTAACCGAGAGACCCCGTATTTTACAACTGCAGGCCTGCAGTCCTAACTGAGCGCTGATCCTCCGCGGTCACTTCCAGCCCTCACCTGCATTTACGCTCAGTGTTCAGGGGCGTGTTTGTCACTTGGGGGCAGGAACCTTTCTGGCTGATCTGATTGGCTAAAATTTGCATGTCTTATCGGCGAGGCAGCGGGGCGGGACTTTCATTTTGGGGCTTTAATGGAAAAGAAACAGCGGCTGTAACGTGGATTAAAAGTATGAAAACGGTAACAAATGCAGTGATTTTCACATGAGACATATGTACAGCAGAAAAAACCAGCTGCACTTTCTTGGGTCGTTGGTTAACGTTTTAATCCACGTTACATCCGCCGTTTTATTCTATGAAGGCCTCTAACGCTAACGGAGGGGGGGGGCAAGTTTGACAAATGAGGCGTAACTCGCCAGCGGCGTCCCAGTAAAAGGGGGGGGTGGACAGCTGTTCACGGTCACCTCTGGAAGCTGCTGCGCTCAGCCTCCAGTAGATCTCCCAACACAGACAACCTCCTTTTCCGCTGAAACTCAGCTGCTGCTGCGTCTTCTTGTCTTGTCGGATTTGGTTTTCCAGCGTCCTCACTTGCGAACCATGGATTCATTATTTTCAATAAAATTTGCATGTCTTATCGGCGGGGCGGGACTTTCCTTTTTCCGAGCAGGGGGGCTAACAGGCAGCTAAGCTGCATGCGGCTCTCTGTCTTTGATCATATTTTCTATATACAGTACTTTCACAACCATAAGGTGAAAGTCTTCTATTTTCTCCAAAATATACAGAGCGGCCCTAATGTGTTGATGTGTGACTTTGGTAAAGAGGATCTAGAAGAGAACAGCATGATGACGGTACGGAGAGAAGTGAGGACGTGAAAGAAGACCCCCCCCAGTACAAAGGTGCAGGTATGAGCATAATGCAGAACAACTTCGTTTTGGAAATCCTGGAAATGCAAAGAGACACGATTATGAGGCACAGATAAACTGCAGCTATCAGCTACGTGGAGGAACACGGGAATAGAGCAGCTGTGGTTCGGTTAAGTAGATCCTCACAGATTCAGACTTCCTGCTTCAATAACTCTTCTGATCAACGTTCAAATGTGTCAGCGAGTATCTCAATCATTTTGTATGAACACAGAGATTGAACCACAAAAGCATTTCTAAAGAAAAAGATTGTTTTATTGCCTTTTAATCAGGATTGTTCTCTTCCAGCTGTGAATGCAGACAGAGCAGGGAGCCGGCTGCCAAGGGAGCGTCAACAAAGTGTAAACTCTGTGAAACACCATTCTGTAAAAATCAATAATCTCACCAAAAAAATAAATGTCTATATTATATGTGTGATTCCATACTCTGTTCTGGGAGTTTCCACGCTGTGAAGGAAGATATCACTATTTTACCTTTCAGTGTCTCTTAGGTCACCAATTATTTTTTCATAAACTGCACATTTTAAACAAGTTCATCTTGCTGAGCATTTAGGCTCACCGTTAATGTCTGCTGCTTCTGTCACACTTTTTCTGTAAATAACTGTGAAGGGCCTATTTATGCTATTCTTAAGGCTTTTATAGTTAATATCTGTGTATATAATATATAATGCATTACCTTTGTCACACAAAAGAATGACTAAGATGTCTCGATCTCTGAGGCTCCGCCTTTCTCTCCCTGTGGGTGCCGCCCATCTCATGATGTCATCCTAGAGCCGGCCTCTGCAGCGTGTCTGCATCTCCCCCGCGAAAACAAACTTCTGCACTTTTGCAAATGGATGTGCACACTGCATTTACGGGAAGTTCTAGCCAAACCCCACTAGCTCCATTGAGAAAGTGGGCGTGTCTGTTAGCCTGGGGGCGGGGCTGGCAGTGCAAACTCTTCCTGGAAGGGGCTGTTCTTACTGGTCTACGTCATGATGTGAGGACCCAGTGGTTTCTTGGGGCTTGGGAGGGGCTGCTGCTCAGCAGGTTTTTAGAAAAATACTCAAATGTGTGAACAGATATAAAAATAAAATATCACTTTGAGATTGTTTTTACTGAGAAATGAACATTATAAAACTCCTAACAGCTCAAAAAGTGGATTTTGCATGTGATAGGCACTTTACTCAGATGATTGATTTTCATGATTGCTTCTTTGCCATTATCAAATCAAAGTTAATCTGCGTAGCACTTTTCCTATAAAAACACAACACAAAGGGCATTTTACCATTTTGCTGTAGCCTTAAATCCCATGGATTTACCACCAAAGTAACAAAGTATGGTGGATGTCATTTTTGTAGAACATGTTGGTTTTTGTCTGATTAGGACGACTACTATTTGTGGTGATTAAAAGCAGTGACACCTCCCCATGAAACTCTACCACAAAGCCTCTGAGATGGGGGTACATGGTTCCATCCAAAGACCTGAAACCAGCGTCAACCAAACAACTCAACGGTGCAGAAACCAGCCAGGATGAGTTATTTTGAAATCAGCTTACATGTGCTGCTGTCTACAGTAAAAACAGTTACATTTGTTTAAGTGTATATAGAAAATATTCAACTATTGTAAATATTCAGAAGCAACATTTTACAAAGAAAGGGTTTAATGGTCAAAAAAGCATAACTAAAGTGGATTTTCTAAATGAAGTGGGACTGCAGTTGGTTTGGTTCAGTTCAGTGAGAAACTGTTCTGACTGTGACCACTAAAGGTTGCAGACCCCCGTCTGGACGTAAACGTTTCCCCCACTGAGTTCTGCACATCAGCAATGAAGGGGGGGGGGGGACTTTGCTGCTCTTTACAACCAGACTTCAGTGGATTTGGATGGAACGGCAACATTTGGTACCTCTGAGTTTGCGAACCTTTGTTTTGAAGGATCCACACCGGAAGTGACGCTGCTGAAGTTTCCGGAAACGGACTGTCCGCCGTCAGAGCGGTGGCTGTTCTGCTGTCAAAGGGTCAGAAGTTAAAGGACCGGGTGGGATTGTCGAGAGAGTTCGGACCTGTGGTGCCGGTTCTCGGCTCGGTTCGGTCATGTCCGGCGCGCTCGCGCGCCTGCTCTTCTATCCAACTTTGACTTACAATGTGATTATGGAGAAGCTGTCCTCGCGCCGCTGGTTCGACCGCGTGGACGAGACCGTGATCCTGGGGGCTCTGCCGTTCAGGTCCATGACCGCACAGGTGAGACGCGGTCCGGCTGCGTCAGCTTGTCCAGGCGTACCTGCAGACCGGAAATGAGCAGGTGTTCTCTGTCTGTTTACACCCAACTGCTATGAGGATTTGGACTGCAGGGGATTTTCAGAACCTGGAATATTTAAACAGTTTGGTGTTGGTCCTGACGTCATCAGGCTTTGAACTGGCGTTTTAAATGACAGGATGTGAGTTGAATGCCCTGCTTACAGAACTCCTGATGAATTTCTGCTTGTGAAACTAGTTTCTCTAAACCTCCTATCTGGTGTCAGGAACCACATGAACCCCTAAAAACCATCTGTTCCTATAATCTGATTGCTGAAAACACTATTTTTGAACATTTTGTTTTCTGTAGACACGTTGATGATGTCATATTTGACTCTTCTAATGGGAGTTCCTTGAAAACCGTCTTAAAAATTCCTTCTTGGATGGCAGAACCAGAACTCTGGTTCTCTGGTCTGGTGAATGGAGACTTTCAATCTGGTTAAGGCAACCAACCAACCATCAACGTTTCTCATCAGTGACTGACACCACCTTCATCTCTTTCCCTCTTTTCTACTCCTCTAATCTCATTTATTAAACCCTGAATTCCTTTAAGTTAGTCACTGAAACCAGTTTCTTCATATTTTTAAGAGCCGCACAGATGAAAACAGTGTTTTGGGTCTTTTAATGTGTTCTCGTAGCATTTTTCTGATGATGCTCGACATTTATAAAGGAAATCAAGATCAAAATATTCGATTATTAGAGTATTTCTTTATTCAGTTGTTGTGAATCAGGAGCAGACAAAAGCCTGGAGTTATGTACAGACTACAAGATGCTCCGCCCCTTTGTGATCATCCACCTCCAGATAAATAGATCCATGAACGTCTTCCCTTTCCTCTCCTTATCTGGCATCTTTGGTTTAAAAATGTACGGCTGAACAGCTCCCATGGAGAACGTGGCGGATGGCGTGTGACCTCATCCGTAGAGACTTCAGCTCCTGCCAAATGAAGCCACTTTAGTCGCCATTTTTCAGCCTCACAACTGTCATTGGTCCAAGTGATCCGAGTCTATGGTGTCAAATTCATGCCTAAACTATTTGGCATCAAAACTGTAAAACCAGGAATCAAAACCCGAATTCTGCAAACCAAAACCCAAAATCTGCAAACCAAAACCCATAATTTGCAACCAAAAGCTATAACCTACAGCGCAATCATATTTCTCAGTGCTGATTTGTTTTCTCGCTGTTCTGAAATCGTCTTTTTGAGTTGCGCTTTTATTTTTTGAGTTGAGCTTTTTTTTTGCGGTTGCTATTCTAAAACCTGTCACACACGTAAAAACAGCGCCACGTCAGTCAACGGGAGGGGAGGTGGGACATCCCCACATCCAGAAGCTCATTGGCTACCGAATAACACCGAGTCTTACGTCAACAGACCAGTTTAGAACGTGCCGGTAAGTTTTTCATGTTTTTCAAACCTTTTACTATCTTAAACGCTCAAACTTGTACTTTATTTAACCAGAGGACGCAAGCACAGTCAGATGAGGAGCTCCACCAGTAGCTGCTAGTGAAAAAAGATGTTAGAAAGTTAGACGTTGCATGACAAACTATCACCATTGTTCTCCCGTGTTAGCATGCTAGCTAGCTCAATGCTAGCGGGGTTTACAGCTCTTTCCATGACTTTTATGGCGTAAACAAAGTCGATTTATTTACCACAGTGTCAGTATCAGTCATGTAAACCTGGGAATAATTGCCCGTGAATTGTCACTAGGATTAATCAAAGATTTTTTTCAAGAAGTACATTTATGTATAATTTAAAAGGTTTCTCAATATATCTTTAGGGATTACAGATTGATTGAACAAAGCAACATATTGCT
Source organism: Oryzias curvinotus (assembly GCA_023969325.1). Taxonomy (NCBI): domain Eukaryota; kingdom Metazoa; phylum Chordata; class Actinopteri; order Beloniformes; family Adrianichthyidae; genus Oryzias; species Oryzias curvinotus. The sequence continues at coordinate 215,724 of JALJSC010000191.1, read as the reverse complement.
GTAAGAAAGTGACACCTTTCCTAGTTTGGGATCAAGTTCATCCCTATTTAAAATAATAAAAGTAAAATTATGATTCAGAAACACATTATTTATTTGAGGTACCAGAACAAATTTCCCAGGTGTGGGATCAATAAAGTTTTTCTGATTTTGAAACTGTATTCCAAAACCATTTTATTCTCAACCTTAAAGATTGGTGAGGAGACTTGGATATATATATATATATATATATATATATATATATATATATATATATATATATATATATATTTTTTTTTTTTTTTCTTCTCATTTTAACTTTCTTAAATACATTTTTCTTTGTGTGCAGGATGCTGTGGACATTGGACGACAGTCTAACATAAACCAGGCAGAGCAGGAAACTGTTGGAGTTGTTGTTCCCTCTGTGGCGTGTCCTCTCTCCTCTCAGACCTGTTCAACCCTTGTGGGACATCTGAAAACCATGGCCAAGACATTAACATTTATGTACTGATCTATGCATGTCATCTCAGCAGGATGTAACAGAAACCAGCAATGTGAACAGATCTCATCTGCCTTACAAAATACTGCCCCCCTTAAGAAAATAAATGGCTAATAATCACCACTGGTATTTTGTAATGCTTCACTTTTTAATGTTTGACCATTATATGTGTTTTGTACAAAAGACTGATTGATGGTTTTGCAAATATCTTTGAAACACAGAGTCAAGTGTATTAGATTCTGTGAAATTCTGAACCACAATTCAGATAAATTAAAATAACTGTTTTTAAAACTCCTCAAAAGACTTGAGGTGGAAAAGTCACTGTTTTCGTGCAGGCACTGAGAAATGGGAAGCAGACGGTGTGCCTGGGCATGTTGTCAATGCAATCATGGTCTAAATGGACAACTATTTTAAATGCTTCTCTTTCAGTTAACAGGAGATGTCTGTGAGCCTGCCGGACAGCCTTTGCATCACACCGGGACGTCTTTGGGGCCTGCATCTGGAAAGAAACAAAAACAGCAAAGTTAATTAACCCAAAAAAGAAGAGAAAAATTAAGATTAAAATTGTTTTCTGTACCTTCAAGAAGTTGTAGACATCCACGTCACAGCTGCCTCAGAATTCCTGCCTTTTTTGTTATGGCATGCATAACAACGGTCCTTATAGAAAACAACAGACATACAGGAATAGTCCATGATTTTAAAATCACCACCTAATTAAAAAGAAACTAATAATTCTATTGATGTCTAATACTGGAATAATTTTAAGGGGAATAAAGCACGTTTTTGCTGGTCTGCTACAATTTACTCTGCTCTGATTCACTCATACCAGAATTCTGCCAGTCTGCATGGTGCAGACGCATACATTTTGTAAATATGGCACAGCAATATTGTTGCTCTGTTAATTCCCTCTGTCTGTAAACCCTGAAAAATATTGAGAAACCTTATAGGTTATGACATATTTAATTAATCCTAGTGACAATTCACGGGCAATTATTCCCAGGTTTACATGACTGATACTGACACTGTGGTAAAAAAATCGACTTTGTTTACTCCATAAAAGTCATGGAAAGAGCTGTAAACCCCGCTAGCATTGAGCTAGCTAGCATGCTAACGCGGGAGAACAATGGTGATAGTTTGTCATGCAACGTCTAACTTTCTAACATCTTTTTTCACTAGCAGCTACTGGTGGAGCTCCTCATCTGACTGTGCTTGCGTCCTCTGGTTAAATAAAGTACAAGTTTGATCGTTTAATATAGTAAAAGGTTTGAAAAACATGAAAAACTTACCGGCACATTCTAAACTGGTCTGTTGACGTAAGACTCGGTGTTATTCGGTAGCCAATGAGCAACTGGATGTGGGGATGCCCCGCCTCCCCTCCCGTTGACTGACGTGGCGCTGTTTTTACGTGTGTGACAGGTTTTAGAATCGCAACCGCAAAAAAAAAGCTCAACTCAAAAAATAAAAGTGCAACTCAAAAAGACGATTTCAAAATAAAAGCGCAACTCAAAAAGACGATTTCAGAACAGCGAGAAAACAAATCAGCACCTGAGAAATATGATTGCGCTTTAGGTTATAGCTTTTGGTTGCAAATTATGGGTTTTGGTTCGCAGATTTTGGGTTGTGATTCCTGGTTTTACAGTTTTGATGCCAAATAGTTTAGGCATGAATTTGACACCATACGAGTCAATGTTTCTATGGCAACTCGTCGATCAGGAGTTACCTTGTCTGAAGTCCACACCCGTCCCACTGAAAGCCGGTCGGGAGAATCATTTGAGGTGGGGGCCGGCGGGGACCACATGCGTTTACTGAGGCATCTGATTGGTCGGTTTATAACTGGATTCAGGCTGGGAAAATGCATTGGTCCGGACCCGGTCCGCTTAATCAGGTCCGGATGCGCTCTGAACCACGCGTTTGGTCTGTACTCAGTCAAGCAGACTCTCCTGATTTGAACCAAAGCTAGTAAACAAAACCATGTGACTGCAGATCTCTTCACTCATTGGTCAGGAATTAGGAGGGCGGGGCAAAGCATCCAGAGACAGAAATGATGGACGTCTGCAGACTTTAGATTCCCTGACAGACCTGAAAGTCTGCATCAGCGTCAGACTCCAGCCTTTTTCCTGCTGCTTTGATTCAGACTGAAAACTGGTTCCCGTGGAAACGAACTCTGGCTCACTTTGTTCAACCAAATGTGTCCAGTCTGAATTCACCCTTAAATAACTTACAATAAAGACAAAATATTGTGGAAAAAAATAAATGTAGGGATTATCAAGAAAATGTTAAAAAGGTTTCAGGTCCAGAACAGCTGTTCATGTCTCTATAGACGTCTGTGGGATTTTGGCTTCTTGGAGCCAGCAGGTACCTCCTGTTTGGAACGCCAGGGGGAAGGAGTCACTCTGTTTGTGTTTACAGTCAATGGAGCTCATCCAGCGTCTGAAATCTGACCTCCTGACCCTACGGGGGCCTTGTGTGTTGCAGCTGTTGGAGCAGAACGTTCGGGGAGTCATCACCATGAACGAGGAGTTCGAGACCAAACTGCTCTGTAACTCCGCCCAGGTTGGTGGGTCCCTAACTGGACTCCAGCATGGGGGGGTTGTCGTCCTGCTTGCTTTCTGCAGCCTTCCACCAAATCTCCAAATGTTTCTCCCCTTCATGAACTAGTTTTGGCCCGGGGGGGTCCAGCTCTGTGAAGTTTTGAACCTGGTACCTGAAAACATTCAAGGCGAGGACATTTGTCCCCAAAGTCTCTGAGGTCAGGAAGGGACCTGAACACCCATAGACGACGCATTCATGCCGCTTTATGCCTGAAACGATCCACCCCATGTATGGTGGCCCTGAAGTCCAGGTCACACCAACATGTTAAAGATCACCATCATTAAAAAAGCAAAGCAAATACTAAAGAGCATTTTAGAAACCAAATGTGGATTAGGTTTGCTTCATCCACATGAGACACTCTGACTGCTTTGAAAAATCAAACCATCAGTCGGACGACTGAGCACAATCAGACTACCTGGAACTGCAGCGGTCATGACATGTTGGGGTGTGTGTGACATGTTGGGGTGTGTGTGACATGTTGGGGTGTGTGTGACATGTTGGGGTGTGTGTGACATGTTGGGCGTGTGTGACATGTTGGGGTGTGTGTGACATGTTGGGTGTGTGTGACATGTTGGGCGTGTGTGACATGTTGGGGCGTGTGTGACATGTTGGCCGTGTGTGACATGTTGGGGTGTGTGTGACATGTTGGGTGTGTGTGACATGTTGGGTGTGTGTGACATGTTGGGCGTGTGTGTGACATGTTGGGTGTGTGTGACATGTTGGGTGTGTGTGACATGTTGGGTTTGTGTGACATGTTGGGGTGTGTGTGACATGTTGGCCGTGTGTGTGACATGTTGGCCGTGTGTGTGACATGTTGGCCGTGTGTGTGACATGTTGGCCGTGTGTGTGACATGTTGGGCGTGTGTGTGACATGTTGGGTGTGTGTGACATGTTGGGTGTGTGTGACATGTTGGGTGTGTGTGACATGTTGGGCGTGTGTGTGACATGTTGGGTGTGTGTGACATGTTGGGGTGTGTGTGACATGTTGGGTGTGTGTGACATGTTGGCCGTGTGTGTGACATGTTGGGCGTGTGTGTGACATGTTGGGCGTGTGTGTGACATGTTGGGTGTGTGTGACATGTTGGGCGTGTGTGTGACATGTTGGGGTGTGTGTGACATGTTGGGGTGTGTGTGACATGTTGGGGTGTGTGTGACATGTTGGGGTGTGTGTGACATGTTGGGTGTGTGTGACATGTTGGGCGTGTGTGACATGTTGGGGTGTGTGACATGTTGGCCGTGTGTGTGACATGTTGGGTGTGTGTGACATGTTGGGGTGTGTGACATGTTGGCCGTGTGTGTGACATGTTGGTGTGTGTGACATGTTGGGTGTGTGTGACATGTTGGGTGTGTGTGACATGTTGGGTGTGTGTGACATGTTGGGGTGTGTGTGACATGTTGGGTGTGTGTGACATGTTGGGCGTGTGTGTGACATGTTGGGCGTGTGTGTGACATGTTGGCCGTGTGTGTGACATGTTGGGGTGTGTGTGACATGTTGGGGTGTGTGTGACATGTTGGCCGTGTGTGTGACATGTTGGGTGTGTGTGACATGTTGGGTGTGTGTGACATGTTGGGGTGTGTGTGACATGTTGGGCGTGTGTGTGACATGTTGGCCGTGTGTGTGACATGTTGGCCGTGTGTGTGACATGTTGGGGTGTGTGTGACATGTTGGGTGTTTGTGACATGTTGGGTGTGTGTGACATGTTGGGGTATTTGTGACATGTTGGGTGTGTGTGACATGTTGGGGTGTGTGTGACATGTTGGCCGTGTGTGTGACATGTTGGGTGTGTGTGACATGTTGGGGTGTTTGTGACATGTTGGGTGTTTGTGACATGTTGGCCGTGTGTGTGACATGTTGGCCGTGTGTGTGACATGTTGGCCGTGTGTGTGACATGTTGGGGTGTGTGTGACATGTTGGGGTGTTTGTGACATGTTGGGTGTGTGTGACATGTTGGGGTATTTGTGACATGTTGGGTGTGTGTGACATGTTGGGGTGTGTGTGACATGTTGGCCGTGTGTGTGACATGTTGGGTGTGTGTGACATGTTGGGGTGTTTGTGACATGTTGGGTGTGTGTGACATGTTGGCCGTGCGTGTGACATATTGGCCGTGTGTGTGACATGTTGGCCGTGTGTGTGACATGTTGGGGTGTTTGTGACATGTTGGCCGTGTGTGTGACATGTTGGGCGTGTGTGTGACATGTTGGGCGTGTGTGACATGTTGGGTGTGTGTGACATGTTGGGGTGTTTGTGACATGTTGGCCGTGTGTGTGACATGTTGGCCGTGTGTGTGACATGTTGGGCGTGTGTGACATGTTGGGTGTGTGTGACATGTTGGGTGTGTGTGACATGTTGGGGTTTGTGTGACATGTTGGGTGTGTGTGACATGTTGGGGTGTTTGTGACATGTTGGCCGTGTGTGTGACATGTTGGGCGTGTGTGACATGTTGGGTGTGTGTGACATGTTGGGGTGTGTGTGACATGTTGGGGTGTGTGTGACATGTTGGCCGTGTGTGTGACATGTTGGCCGTGTGTGTGACATGTTGGGTGTGTGTGACATGTTGGGGTGTGTGTGACATGTTGGGTGTGTGTGACATGTTGGCCGTGCGTGTGACATATTGGCTGTGTGTGTGACATGCAGGAGTGGCGTGCCGTCGGCGTGGAGCAGCTGCGGCTGAGCACCGTGGACCTGACGGGAGTGCCCAGTCTGCAGCATCTGCACAGAGGGGTGGAGTTTGTCCTGCAGCACCGGGAGCGCGGCGGCTGTGTTTACGTGCACTGCAAGGCTGGACGCTCGCGCAGCGCCACGCTGGTTGCTGCCTACCTCATTCGGGTCAGTGGGGGGTCACACCAATGAACTTAAAGTGCTCAACCCTTTGAGAGCAGAGACGTTCCAGCCGTTCCAGCGCTCACTGGATCGGCGTAAACCAGCTGCTTCTGTGGTGGCCGACATGCAAACCATCACAACAGCTGCTGTACGTTGATGGCGTACGTGGTGGAGGAGCTGCAGTCTGTCCGACCGCGTGCTGTTTAGGTGCCGCCGCTGACGTCTCTGGTGTTAAGGGGTTAACTAAAGTGTTCTAAAGACCCACTCCCATCATGTTTTCATCCGTTTTCAAAGCGTTCCCGGTGGTCTTTAATTAGGATCCTGCTGCTTTCTGCCAAAACCAAACCTCTGTGTCGTTTCCCATCATCCGTCTGTTTACACTCTTACAGCCCCTCCCACTCCCAAGCTGACAATAGCAGTGCAACAAAAACAGCGGCAACATCGTAGCTGTCCATCCGTCCAGATGTGATCCAGATTCTAGCTCAGACCAGGAAGACAGAGACGTTCATGGATCTGAACGGAGCAGAGCAGGAAGCTGTTAGCCCACTCAGCGTATTTTCTACGGCACAAATACAATTGACCACAACTTGAAGACAGAAATTCTCAGGAATGCAAGTTTAAGATTCATTTTCTGTACGTATAGATTCTCCATCATGACAAAAAGGCTACAAAAATGTACAGAAAAAATAACAAAAGCATAATTTTCATTAAAGTGGGTCTTTAAATGTGCATTTTTCATATATATACATATATAAACGTTTTGATTAGACTTTTCTACATGCATTTCACGTTTGTGATTTCATGGTCACATTATAAATACATTTCTACAAATTATATGCATGTGCACAATAATATCCATCTACAGGTACCATGTATTTAGGTACATGTGCACAGCTGTGCTACATCTGCATGGCCATATTACATGTGAAAACAGCAGCGAGCTAAAGCTACCTAAAGCAGAGAACAGAACACACCCACCCCCAGAACCTCTGCTAGCCTCTAGCTCTGCTGATGAAGCAGAAGAACAAGTGAGGATTGTACCAGAATCCAGACAGAACTGCTGTGAGTCCAGCAGCTCTCATGCTAAACGCTAACAATGCTATCCTCCTATCATGCTAAATGCTAACAATGCTATTCTCCTATCATGCTAAATGCTAACTATGCTATCATCCTATCATGCTAAATGCTAACTATGCTATCATCCTATCATGCTAAATGCTAACAATGCTATCATCCTATCATGCTAAATGCTAACAATGCTAGCATCCTATCATGCTAAATGCTAACAATGCTTTCATCCTATCATGCTAAATGCTAACAATGCTAGCATCCTATCATGCTAAATGCTAACAATGCTATCATCCTATCATGCTAAATGCTAACAATGCTGTCATCCTATCATGCTAAATGCTAACAATGCTGTCATCCTATCATGCTAAATGCTAACTATGCTATCATCCTATCATGCTAAATGCTAACAATGCTGTCATCCTATCATGCTAAATGCTAACAATGCTGTCATCCTATCATGCTAAATGCTAACTATGCTATCATGCTAAATGCTAACTATGCTGTCATCATATCATGCTAAATGCTAACTATGCTATCCTCCTATCATGCTAAATGCTAACTATGCTATCCTCCTATCATGCTAAATGCTAACAATGCTATCCTCCTATCATGCTAAATGCTAACAATGCTGTCATCCTATCATGCTAAATACTAACAATGCTGTCATCCTATCATGCTAAATGCTAACAATGCTGTCATCCTATCATGCTAAATGCTAACTATGCTATCATGCTAAATGCTAACTATGCTATCATCCTATCATGCTAAATGCTAAGAATGCTGTCATCCTATCATGCTAAATGCTAACAATGCTGTCATCCTATCATGCTAAATGCTAACTATGCTATCATGCTAAATGCTAACTATGCTATCATCCTATCATGCTAAATGCTAACAATGCTATCCTCCTATCATGCTAAATGCTAACAATGCTGTCATCCTATCATGCTAAATGCTAACTATGCTATCATGCTAAATGCTAACTATGCTATCATCCTATCATGCTAAATGCTAACAATGCTGTCATCCTATCATGCTAAATGCTAACTATGCTATCATCCTATCATGCTAAATGCTAACAATGCTGTCATCCTATCATGCTAAATGCTAACAATGCTATCATCCTATCATGCTAAATGCTAACAATGCTATCATCCTATCATGCTAAATGCTAGCAATGCTAGCATCCTATCATGCTAAATGCTAACAATGCTAGCATCTTATCATGCTAAATGCTAACAATGCTGTCATCCTATCATGCTAAATGCTAACAATGCTAGCATCCTATCATGCTAAATGCTAACAATGCTAGCATCCTATCATGCTAAATGCTAACAATGCTAGCATCCTATCATGCTAAATGCTAGCATCCTATCATGCTAAACGCTAACAATGCTATCCTCTTATCATGCTAAATGCTAACAATGCTATTCTCCTATCATGCTAAATGCTAACTATGCTATCATCCTATCATGCTAAATGCTAACTATGCTATCATCCTATCATGCTAAATGCTAACAATGCTATCATGCTAAATGCTAACAATGCTATCATCCTATCATGCTAAATGCTAACAATGCTAGCATCCTATCATGCTAAATGCTAACAATGCTAGCATCCTATCATGCTAAATGCTAACAATGCTAGCATCCTATCATGCTAAATGCTAACAATGCTAGCATCCTATCATGCTAAATGCTATCATCCTATCATGCTAAATGCTAACAATGCTAGCATTGTATCATGCTAAATGCTAACAATGCTATCATCCTATCATGCTAAATGCTAACAATGCTATCATCCTATCATGCTAAATGCTAACAATGCTATCATCCTTGCAGATTTTTCTTCACTGTTCCTCCTCAATGACAATGCTGGACATGGTATTCTCGAGAACAGGCGTGTTTTAATGTCTTCACTCCATGTAATGCCGTGAAAACTCGTGGCTGCCTGTCACTTTGGAGGTCTTTGATGAATTACCAGTCTGTATACAACTTTTCATAGCTGGTTGACTCCTTTTCCAAGCTGCCTTTTTGTATGGATCTTGGTTCAAAGCTCTGACGCTTTACCTGAAATAACAACTCTTTCCATGTGAGAAGTTAAACCAAAGCTAAAGGAAATACCAGCAAAGAACTTTCAAACCGATTCAGCTTGAAAGAGGTTTGTTTACTACTGTTTTCGCTATATTTTTCGAACTTCGACGTGATAGAAATGGCTAACACTAGCAAAGATCATGAGTATCATCTAGTGGCTTCAGGACAGACATGCAGCGAGGGAGAGGTTGAATGGATGGATGAGCAGGAAGATACCTCACAAGATCAGACGAGAGTCAACAGACACCACACACCAGTAAAAAGCCCAAACCCTAAAAAGATTAAAAAGAATGCTCCACAAGAACGCAAGGAGGAAATATCCAACAGTGTCCTCTTTAACGCAATTCAAACCCTGACAACCAAGTTTGACACTCAAAGCGAATATCTGAAAGGATATGAGTTTCAACTGCAAGAGAACACAGATGCTGTTAAACAAGTTAAAGAGTCTGTTGATGCAAATACAGCTGCTGTTAAAAGTGTTGTGGAAGATGTGAACCGCCTCAAACTGCAGATGGTGTCTCTGCAAAAAGAAAATGCTTCTCTCCGTGAAATGTGTCTGGAACATGCAAGATATAAACGAAGATGGTCTTTGCGACTTATTGGCCTTCCTGAGAAAGAAGGGGACAACACACGTGATGAAACTCTCAAAATCATTTCCAAAGTGATGTCGGTCAACGTTGAGGAACTACGAAACACAGTGGACACAGTGCATCGGTTGGGACAGAAAGGAAAAAATAACCAACCAAGACAGATTATCATCCAGTTTGGAATGAGAATTGTTCCAGACCAAGTCTGGAGAATGTCAAAAAATACAAAAATCTGCAAAGATCTCATTATTCGCTTCAAAGAAGACTTTTGCAAAGAAGACAGGGAGACTCGTCAGCGTCTTTGGAGAAGTGGAGGAGGCGAGGAAGAGAGGACTCAAGGCCTTTCTAAAGGACGGCTACGCGGTCATCGATGGTCATCAGGTCACAGCATGAAACCAACACTCCTTTATCTAGGCTGAATGGGCAAAGACATCTTCCTGAAGGAGAAGAGAGAAAATAAATCCAAAGCTGGTATGTTATTGTGTTGAATGTTATTACAGCTTTGAGGAAACAGATTAAAAAATGTGAAATTGCATTATAGCCCTTTATGGAGTTAATTGCTTTCTAGCTATTCTTTATGGTTCTTTCTTTGTTATCTTTAAATGTTCGTGGTTTTAAGAATGTAGCAAGGCAATTTTTCTTTACGGTAAGGCACAAGTTAACGTGAACTGTTTTTTTTTTCAAGAGACACACAGTAGTGAAGAAGATTTTGATTTTTGGAAGTCTCAGTGGGGCAGTGGAAACATTTCTTTATCTCATGGAAATCCTCGTTCAGCAGGAGTGGCAATTTTCTTACATAATTTTGATGGTAAAATTGTTGATCATAAAAATGACACAGATGGTCATTGGTTAATGGTTAACATTGAGGTGGACGGCACTAAATATATTCTTGTTAACATATATGGTTTCAATAATAGGACAAAAAATCAGAAATTCCTTACAAACATAAATTACAAGATAATTAACTGGAAACAGATGTATGCAACTGACAAGGTTATTGTTGCAGGTGATTTCAATGTAGAACCAGATGAAAAACAAGATAGATATCCAACTCAACACAACTCTCCTCATTTCAATAAAATGATTTCTGAATTTTCGAACTCTCTCGACCTTACTGACATTTGGCGTAGAAAAAATCTAAATACTCTTCAATACACCTGGAATAACTCTCAACACACTCAACGCTCAAGGATAGATTACTGGTTGGTAACAGTAATCTAATATCTTCAACCTTGAACTGTAATATCTCTCCCTCTCCTCTCACGGACCACTGTGCTATCACTTTGGCTCTTTCCCCTGACAATAATCAACCAAAAAATGGAACATCTCACTGGAACTTCAATAATAACCTTTTAAATAACACAAACTTTTGTAAAAAATTCAAATCACTTATTCCTGAAATAAAAGAAATACAATACCTGTCTCCTATTAACAGATGGGAGTGGTTAAAGTTTAATATTAGAAAAACTGCGATTGTAGAAGGAAAAATTTTGGCTAAGAAAAAACGACAAGAGCAGACTGAAATAATTTCCAAATTAAACACGTTGTGTAATTTAACTCAACTGAGTGAGGAGAATGTCATTGAAATTAAAAAAATTGCAATCTAAATTAGATGAACTTTATACCGAGAAAGCCAAAGGAGCATTTTTTCGTTCAAAGGCAAAGTGGATGGAAGATGGAGAAAAAATTCGACTTACTTTTTTAACTTGGAAAAAAATAGACAAAGGAAAAAAATCTATCACTAGGTTACACATAGAAAAACCTCTAGTAGAAGATCAAAACAATATTAAGGATTATATCACTGTTGTTTCACTTTTGGCTGTTCCCATCAGGGGTCGCCACAGCGAACGAGTCGCATGGTAAGCTTGCCAATGTGTTACACCGGATGCCCTTCCTGATGCAGCCCTCTCAAGGCAACCGGGCTTGGGACCGGCACGGAGGTGGAGAAGGAAGCAGGGAGCAGCTCAAATTTGAACCCGGGTTTCTCGGAGGGAAGGCACCGCAAACCAGCACGAGCTAAACCGGCTCCCATTAAGGATTATATCACTAACTTCTATAAAAACCTTTACACTACTCAATATTCAAATCAAAACATACTTTTGTTTGAAAGGTTAATTCATGATAAAGTCCATAAAATAGACAAAACATTCAGAGATCTCATGGAATCTGAACTGACCTTAGATGAGCTTGATAAAGTTATTTCCCAAATGGCCAGTGGTAAATCACCGGGACCTGATGGAATTACAGCTGAATTTTATAAACACTTTTGGAATGACATCAGAAATGTTGTTTGAGGCATTCAATAAATGCATCGACGAACAGATGTTCTCACCTACAATGAAAAGAGGCATTATTTCCCTTTTACCAAAACCAGGCAAAGATGTGTTATTAATTGATAATTGGAGACCAATCACACTTCTTTGTTGTGACTATAAAATTTTAGCCAACAGACTGAAATCAGGAATATCTCAGATCATAGATGATTTTTTTAAGGTCTTCGATTCATTAGAACACGCCTTTTTGTTTAATGCTCTGAAAACCTTTGGCTTTCAATCAAAATTTTGTAACATCATAAAAATGTTCTACAAAGACATGAGTAGCAACATTGCACTCAACCGAGGTTTCTCAAACAGTTTTCCTGTTAATAGGGGTGTTCGCCAAGGATGTCCAATTAGCCAGCTGTTGTTCATAATTTCGGCGGAATTACTAGCCATCTTTCTTAAATATTCTCCAGATTTTGAGGGTATTAACATTTTAGACAGGGAATTTAAAATTAGTCAATTTGCTGATGACACAGTTTTATTTTTAAAAAATAAAAATATGGTACCTGTTGTTATCAATAAAATACTTTCGTTTTCAAGAGCATCTGGCCTTAATCGTAATCTAAAAAAATGTGAAATCTTACCTATACATACCTGCAATCAAAGTTATATTGATAACATACCTGTAAAAAGTGAAGTGAAATATCTTGGTCTAATAATAACAAAAAACAGTAATGATAGAGAAAGTGTAAATATTACTCCCAGACTTAAAACAATACAGAAAACTTTAAATCAATGGTTGGGACGTGGCTTATCAATATTTTGCCGCATTTTATTATCCAAAGCGGAAGGTTTTCAAGACTTGTATATCCCTGTCACTCATTATATACATCCCCAAAAAACAAGTTGTCTAATTCTATTCTCTTTAAATTTATTTGGAAAAATAAGACCCACTATATACGAAAATCACAATTGGTCAGAGATTATAAAAATGGCGGCTTAAAAGCTTTAGACGTTGAATCACAAATTGTAGCGTTTAGAATGAAATGGTTAAAAGGCTGTATTTCCCAGCCTCATTCTATGTGGTATCATATCCCAAACAAACTCTTCGGTAAGGTCGGGGGACTGGAGTTTTTACTGAATCCATCAAAAATACCAATGAAACTATCAAACTTTTACAAGCAAGCCTTAGAATTTGGGAAGATGCTTTTCAACCATAACTTCTCCACTCACAACACAGTTTTATGGAATAACAGATTTATAACTGTAAACAAGAAATCCTTGTTCATGTCTGAATGGTATGATAATGGTGTGTATTTTGTTCATGACTTGATGCATACTGATGGAAGACTGTTATAACACAATGAGTTTGTGACTAAATACAAAATTAAGGATTCTAGTAACTAGTATTATTGTTTTGATCTTTTTTTTGCCTTGCCTTTGCCTATTATTTTAATTTATTTTGTTTTAGTTTTTCTATATGTGCATTTATAACGTTTGTTCACCCTAACTTGGTTTGTATATGAGCATTTAAAAAAAAAAAAAAAAAGGTACACACATTATTAAAAATATACTGGTTTTTTTTCCGGTCTTATATGTGTGTTTGATATTTACATTTTTTTATTGTGCAAGTGGTTGTGAATTTCTGTAAATTGAAAAATGTACAATAAAGTTTATGAAAAAAAAAATTAAATCCCGCGAGTTCTCAGGAACTCTCGCGTTATTAGCGCTATACACCACTTCATAAAAATCAAATAAAACACAATTCACACATTTTAATAACAGAATTTTCAACCAAAGGTTTTTCCTTCTTTAAACAAAAAATTAACTAATCTTGTAACCTTTTCAGCGACACTTACACTCCTATCATGCTAAATGGTAACAATGCTATCCTCCTATCATGCTAAATGCTAACAATGCTATCCTCCTATCATGCTAAATGCTAACAATGCTGTCATCCTATCATGCTAAATGCTAACAATGCTGTCATCCTATCATGCTAAATGCTAACAATGCTGTCATCCTATCATGCTAAATGCTAACAATGCTGTCATCCTATCATGCTAAATGCTAACAATGCTATCCTCCTATCATGCTAATTGCTAACTATGCTGTCATTCTATCATGCTAAATGCTAACTATGCTATCATCCTATCATGCTAAATGCTAACAATGCTGTCATCCTATCATGCTAAATACTAACAATGCTATCCTCCTATCATGCTAAATGCTAACAATGCTATCCTCCTATCATGCTAAATGCTAACAATGCTGTCATCCTATCATGCTAAATGCTAACAATGCTGTCATCCTATCATGCTAAATGCTAACAATGCTGTCATCCTATCATGCTAAATGCTAACAATGCTGTCATCCTATCATGCTAAATGCTAACAATGCTGTCATCCTATCATGCTAAATGCTAACAATGCTGTCATCCTATCATGCTAAATGCTAACTATGCTATCATCCTATCATGCTAAATGCTAACAATGCTGTCATCCTATCATGCTAAATGCTAACTATGCTATCATGCTAAATGCTAACTATGCTATCATCCTATCATGCTAAATGCTAAGAATGCTGTCATCCTATCATGCTAAATGCTAACAATGCTGTCATCCTATCATGCTAAATGCTAACTATGCTGTCATCCTATCATGCTAAATGCTAACTATGCTATCATCCTATCATGCTAAATGCTAACAATGCTGTCATCCTATCATGCTAAATGCTAACAATGCTATCATCCTATCATGCTAAATGCTAACAATGCTATCCTCCTATCATGCTAAATGCTAACAATGCTATCATCCTATCATGCTAAATGCTAACAATGCTATCCTCCTATCATGCTAAATGCTAACAATGCTGTCATCCTATCATGCTAAATGCTAACAATGCTATCATCCTATCATGCTAAATGCTAACAATGCTGTCATCCTATCATGCTAAATGCTAACAATGCTGTCATCCTATCATGCTAAATGCTAACTATGCTATCATCCTATCATGCTAAATGCTAACAATGCTGTCATCCTATCATGCTAAATGCTAACAATGCTATCATCCTATCATGCTAAATGCTAACAATGCTATCCTCCTATCATGCTAAATGCTAACAATGCTATCATCCTATCATGCTAAATGCTAACAATGCTATCCTCCTATCATGCTAAATGCTAACAATGCTGTCATCCTATCATGCTAAATGCTAACAATGCTATCATCCTATCATGCTAATTGCTAACTATGCTGTCATCCTATCATGCTAAATGCTAACTATGCTATCATCCTATCATGCTAAATGCTAACAATGCTGTCATCCTATCATGCTAAATGCTAACAATGCTGTCATCCTATCATGCTAAATGCTAACAATGCTATCATGCTAAATGCTAACTATGCTGTCATCCTATCATGCTAAATGCTAACTATGCTATCCTCCTATCATGCTAAATGCTAACTATGCTATCCTCCTATCATGCTAAATGCTAACAATGCTATCCTCCTATCATGCTAAATGCTAACAATGCTGTCATCCTATCATGCTAAATACTAACAATGCTGTCATCCTATCATGCTAAATGCTAAGACTGCTGTCATCCTATCATGCTAAATGCTAACTATGCTATCATGCTAAATGCTAACTATGCTATCATCCTATCATGCTAAATGCTAACAATGCTGTCATCCTATCATGCTAAATGCTAACAATGCTGTCATCCTATCATGCTAAATGCTAACTATGCTATCATCCTATCATGCTAAATGCTAACAATGCTGTACTCCTATCATGCTAAATGCTAACAATGCTATCATCCTATCATGCTAAATGCTAACAATGCTATCCTCCTATCATGCTAAATGCTAACAATGCTATCATCCTATCATGCTAAATGCTAACAATGCTATCCTCCTATCATGCTAAATGCTAACAATGCTGTCATCCTATCATGCTAAATGCTAACAATGCTATCATCCTATCATGCTAATTGCTAACTATGCTGTCATCCTATCATGCTAAATGCTAACAATGCTGTCATCCTATCATGCTAAATGCTAACAATGCTGTCATCCTATCATGCTAAATGCTAACAATGCTGTCATCCTATCATGCTAAATACTAACAATGCTGCCATCCTATCATGCTAAATGCTAACAATGCTGTCATCCTATCATGCTAAATGCTAACAATGCTGTCATCCTATCATGCTAAATGCTAACTATGCTATCATGCTAAATGCTAACTATGCTATCATCCTATCATGCTAACAATGCTGTCATCCTTTCATGCTAAATGCTAACAATGCTGTCATCCTATCATGCTAAATGCTAACAATGCTGTCATCCTATCATGCTAAATGCTAACAATGCTGTCATCCTATCATGCTAAATGCTAACAATGCTATCATCCTATCATGCTAAATGCTAACAATGCTATCCTCCTATCATGCTAAATGCTAACAATGCTGTCATCCTATCATGCTAAATGCTAACAATGCTATCATCCTATCATGCTAATTGCTAACTATGCTGTCATCCTATCATGCTAAATGCTAACAATGCTGTCATCCTATCATGCTAAATGCTAACAATGCTGTCATCCTATCATGCTAAATGCTAACAATGCTGTCATCCTATCATGCTAAATACTAACAATGCTGCCATCCTATCATGCTAAATGCTAACAATGCTGTCATCCTATCATGCTAAATGCTAACTATGCTATCATGCTAAATTCTAACTATGCTATCATCCTATCATGCTAACAATGCTGTCATCCTTTCATGCTAAATGCTAACAATGCTGTCATCCTATCATGCTAAATGCTAACAATACTGTCATCCTATCATGCTAAATGCTAACTATGCTATCATGCTAAATGCTAACTATGCTATCATCCTATCATGCTAAATGCTAACAATGCTGTCATCCTATCATGCTAAATGCTACCTATGCTATCATGCCCTGATGCTATCATACAATCATGCTATGCTAATGAGCTGTTCCGTGTGTCGTCTGCGTGTAATCACGGTTAAAAGTCAGACTATATTTTCACAGAGTGATCTCGCAAATGCAACAAAATGAAGTCATACAACATTAATAAAAACTGTTTTTTTAAATATAATAACAGACACTTTGTATGAAACTTTATTAGTAGTGTCTTTGTAACATTACAGAGTTGGCGTTGAGCTGAAAAAAGCTCCCCCGCCTCGTCAGAACATCTTTACTGTCAATGACAAGATTCCAAACATTATCCTGTTTTTAGGCAGTTTTTGTTCTTATTTGTGGTCAAAATGAATCAACTGGGGGCAGAATCAGGAAAAAAAGGAGGTTTTTCTGTCAGTCTGCTCCCCTTCAGTAAATCTGTCCTTTTTTTCTCAGCAGCTTTGAATCATTGGTTCAGACTACAGGTGATGGACTGATCCCGTCTTCTCTTGGGGGGGTTTTCAGCAAAATATGCCGAAAGCAGATACCAAAAAAAAAAAAAAAAAAAAAAAAAAAAAAAACAGTTTTATCTGATGTTTTCATGATACTGTGACTTTTTCTCTGTCTGCATTTAACAGATCATTTTTTAAAATAATGTCTATAGTTTTCTTTGTAAAGTGATGGAGTCTGGTAGATTCTCTTCATCATTTCTTCATCTGCACATGGTTGCATCCTGTGTTCACCTCCTGCTTCTCTTTCAGCTGCACTGCTGGACTCCAGAGGAGGCGTGTCACAAGCTGAGATCCGTGCGCTCTCACATCCTAGTGCGCTCAGCTCAGCTGGAAGTCCTTAGAAAATACTATTCCCAGGTGTGCAGACAGGTGGACTGAAGGAGAAAGGAAGCCCTGGCCTGGCCTGCTTCCTGCATGTGGACATGAGACGTGTGGACACGTGGAGCCCGCTGCCCCAGTGGTCCTCTTCAAGAACGTTCCTCAGGAGCCCTCACAGGGCCTTGGGTCTATCTCTGCAGAGGTTAGGAGCTGCTGGTCTGTTGTGAAGAATCAGACGTTTGACATGAAGGAGCAGCAGCTACTTGACTTTAGCTGAACATGTTTGTGTACATTGTTTAAAGACCCGCTCCAATAAAAAGGCATTTTGAATGGTCTTGTCGTGGTCATTTATATAGAAAATTCAGGGTAAAACTGCATGACTGAGTATTTCTGTGTTCAATGGATTGTAAAGTTCTTTTATTGGTTTATAAATGTTTATGGTCTGGGGTCTTCATATTTATCAGATCTGATTTGAAAGAATGAGTCCTCGCTGACCCTGAGGTCCACTGCTTCCAAAGGTCAAGGGGGTATTCCAGAAGGCCTATACTCCCCTGACTTTAAGCCTCAACTCTGGCTAAAATCCATAAAATCCACCTGAACTTGCTTACTCTGGGTCTGTAATTACGCTCCACTTGGTAACCCTGGGTTAATGCACGTGCATGGCGAGTACATAAAGACATTCTCCATGGATCGCAGATTTCCAGAGTCACCATGGAAACGTGTGGAGAAAAAAAGAGACGCTACACTTTAGTGAGATGGAGTCTGAGATTTTCATGACGGCATATGAAGATTATACGACCATCAAAAAAGTAACACGGCTAAAAAGATACAGGTAAAAGAAAGAGTTTCTGCTTGGAGAAAAAGAACAAAGTAAACACACGAGTTTCTATCTCATTTCTATTTATATATATATATATATATATATATATATATATATATATATATATATATATATATAAACTTATAAAACGGCGATAACTTATAAAACATAAACAAATTAATTCAATTGGTAACAAGTAATTGAGTTACATTTATTTAACATAATTTCTTACGTCTATAAAACTCAATAATTGTTTATACAACTCAAATTTACGTATTTATCTAACTAAATGTCATATTACTCCAATTCAATTAATATTTTTTTAATCTTAATTATAATTCTTGAACTCTCATGTCTAAGTTTGAGCCGATATACTCATTTGTATACTCATTTGTATAACAATACAATAAAAGACGCAAAAAGTATTAGCAACACAAAACATGTCATTTGGCATTTCTCTGACTTTACCATGACATCAAAGGGCACTAGTGGTGTTACATAAACTCATCCTCCTCTTCCTCCCTCTCACTCATGGTGCAGAAAGAATGAAACATAACAGGACAAAAAAAAATAGACAAAACACAGCTAAACAACTAAACACATTTGGTCAAAAACTCACTAAAACCCAAATCTGTCCAGACAGGCAAAGGGAATGGTATCCCACAATCCCTTGCGGTGCCGCTCTAACAGCAGCACCAAAGTTACACCTACTTAATTGAATTCATTTGCATGAAAGGAAAACAACTGTCTGAAAACTACGTTATTTTAAGATGACTTAACAAACAGTGATATATCTTAACTGAAGCAAATAATGAAGTTAGATCAAAGTAAAAAGTTTCTCTTTAAACATCCATATATGGTCTTATCAGCCTCTCATGGTGGAAAAAGTATTATCTGAGCTTCTTCATCCACTAAATCATCTTCAAATGGACACACCATGCTGCTGCACCTCTCTGAAAACAAACTAACCTTCAACTAAACCTGCTCCAGATCAGGTTATGTTCAGAGCATGAGTTGCTATGGCAACTGGACATACCCTGAAACATACCTCCATTTCTGGAACAGAAAGCTGAGGTTATCCACTTCCTTAGCCTCAAACTTACCGTGGTAGCTAGTGTAACTGGGTGGAGATTCCTGCTCTGCGTTGTGTTCAGGCGAATGAAAGACCACACTTGGATGCCGAGTCAAACTCTTTTAATCTGTACCTGGTTAACAGAAAATACAAATTCAGAATTCTGTCTGGAGTTTCTTCTGTGTGATTTTTTCCCCCTTAAACAATTGAAAAATGAACAATAAGAAAGAAAGAAAAGTTAATTTAAACATCAAAGAAAAATGGCGCGAACCTCAACTAGTTCACATGAAGTAGTGCAGATTTGCTGATATAGAGCAACTAAAAATAAATAAAACAACACAATTTACGTAAAATTGATACCACTCGATTCCCAACTTTGTGAGTTATGAGTGAAACACACTAACGAACAATTTACAAAGAAATAAAACTAATAAGGGTGGACACTCTGCGATTCACGTCTTACCTCAGCCACGGCTCCCAGCAGTCTAAGTGCGCATGCTCCTTAGCACCTGCTAGCGTGCTCGTGGTGAGTTCAAGTACCCTCAGACAGATAAATACTCTGGTGCAAATGTATAAAAACGACAGTTTACCATGGATTTGGTGGAATTAAACTAATAAGCTTAACTCTTGTTACATTCACCCCTCCTAGAATTCCACCAAATATTTACAACACATCGGCGGAGAACCAGGTTTGTGCAAAGAAACAGAGACCAATTTCACAAGAATCAAACTATCTGACTTAACAGATTAAAAGAAGTAAATGCAGCCTACATCCCTAATTACACTGGTCAAAATAAATAAATAACCAAATGTCATAAACAAACACGAACATCAACAGCAGATGAAAAGAAAAAGACCCAACTAAACTGTAGGTCACACCCACACAGGTTCCTGCATCATGACTTCTATAAATCTTGTCACAGGTTTAACTACTGTTCTGTGTTCTAGAAACAAAGTACCCTGGAACATGGGCTGAACTCACTGGTTGTACAGGTCTATAGTCACAGTTGGATTCTTTGTGTCCTGAGTCAAGTAAGGGATTAGTGTCAGTCAGAGGACTGGTCACATCAGCTCTTGGTGAGTCACCGTCAGCACCGGCAACGACTGGTGGGAGGTCAGGGGTAACATCCTCTTCAAGGTCCCCCAAAACACTGTGAGAACCAGACGCATCTGATCCCAGACTAGTTTTCACTGAACCACCGATGATGCTGTTGTCACACCCAGACAAAACCCAAGTAGCGGTCCGCTCTTCCGGAGAATCATGTTGGAGGCTATTCAGGTCACTCAGATCCACGCTTTCTGTGTCACACCCCTCCGAAGTTGCTCCAACACCAAGATTTTGAGACTCAACAACAGGACGGAGGCTTACATCAAGCAGCAGATTCCTGTGGACAACTTTGCAGCGTCCGTTTGAATCCTGTATTTTGTAGACATGAATTTGTGGTTGACTGGCCACAACAGTGTAGACTGTTGGTTCCCATTTGTCAGCCAGTTTCTTCTTGTCACGTTCACCTCTATTGGCTAGGAGCACTCTGTTGCCAATCTGGAGGGCAACACCCTTGATTTTTTTGTTGTACCCCTTCGCCTGATGTTTTTGCTGATGAATGGCGTGCTGCTGAGCCACTTTTGCAGCCTCTGCAAGGTTTGTGAGAAGTGTGGCTGAATAGGTGGTGAAATCAGTCACATCAGAGTCATGAAGAACTGACCGGAACACTATCTCAACAGGGAGTCGGGGAACACGACCAAACATTAGGTAAAAAGGGGCAAACCCTGTAGTCTCATGGACAGTGGCATTATAAGCAAACGTCAATGTCTGGATTTGCTGAGCCCACTCCTGCTTTGTTCTTAAAGGGAGTGCTCTGATAATGTTGCCTAATGTGCGGTTAAAACACTCTGTTCCTCCGTTGCCCATAGGGTGGTAGGCAGTGGTGTGAGACTTAGCCACACCTGACAGACGCAGGAGTTCAGACAACAGTTCGCTTTCAAAATTGGCCCCCTGGTCAGAATGGATGCGCTCAGGGAAGCCATAAATGCAAAACACATTATCCCAGAGCTTTTTGGCAACTTGTTTCGCCGACTGGTTGCGACAAGGAAAAGCATGGGCCATCTTGCTTCGGTTACAACTAACACTTCCACAGAACGCTTGTTCTTGTCCTCCGCTGACCAAAAGTCAATACAGACTAGTTCCATGGGAGCAGTAGTCCTTATGCTCTCTAGCAGAGCACGAGCGGCTGGTTCTGGAGTCTTGGCGAGAACACAACGTGGGCAACACCGGACATATTCAGAGACGTCTCGTTCCATATATGGCCAAAAGAAACGCTGCCTACAAAGATGGAGAGTCCTAGCCTGGCCCTGATGACCAGCTAAATCATAGACACCTTCCAAGGCCTTCTGCCTGAGATCAGTGGGTAGGACAAACTGGAGCCTCTTCATCTTGGTTGCTGGATCTTTAGTTTCCCTATACAGGAGTCCATCTCTGACCACGAGTCTCTCCCAGGATTTCAACAGAGTTAGTTGGCTGAGAGTAAATCCAGACCTTTCACGTCTTGAGGGGCGCATTTTGCGGATGACAAATGGCAACAGCTTTGAGACTGTGACATCCCGTCTTTGACTGTCCTCCATTTCACTCAAAGTGAAAGACGGCAGAGGCTCAGGATCGGTGGGCTGCAGTGATTGCACATGTTGAAGGAGACAAACAGCTTGAGTTTCTGCACCTCTTTGCCAGTGATCTTGGTGCTGGAAAACTGCCTTAACCTCTGGAGAACGAACTGAGTTTGGGGTGGGAACGATGGTGGTGTGCAAGAGCTGAACTTCCTGGTTATGTTGGAGACCGAGTCTGAAAGCCTCTTGCACCATGTTAACCTCTGCCCCATCAGCTTCCTGGATCAATCTGCTGTATGGTTCCTTCAAGAGTCTGTCACTGACGGGTGAGGCAAAAGGTTCATGGCTCAAAGCATCAGCCACAACATTTTTAGGACCCGGGATGTATTTCAGGTCAAAGTCGTAGGCTGAAAGCTTCGCCACCCACTGTTGTTCGTAAGCATCCAACTTTGGTTTGGTGAGCACGTGGACAGAAGGATTGTTATCGGTCCATACTATGAATTTGTGCCCCTTAAGCCAGTGACTGAATTTCTCTGTGATGCTCCACTTCAGGGCCATGAACTCAAGTCGGTGAGCAGGGTATCGTTGTTGCAATTTGCTTAAGGTTTTACTAGCAAATGCAACTGGACGGGCTTTATCTTCACCAACAGGGAGCTGAGATAAAACTGCACCAAGGCCGTCTAAGGATGCATCAACAGAGAGAATAAAGGGGCTGTTGAAATCTGGGTGGGCCATAACAGCACAGTTCAAGAGAGCACTCTTTAGCTTCTCAAAAGCCTCATCACAAGCTGGAGTCCAGTCCGCTTCAGTCAATTTCCTGAATGTCCCGACTCCTCTTCTCATTTGAGGGTATTTGCTCTTCCGCTTCTGTCCAGCCGTGAGAGCGAACAGAGGTTATGCAATAGCTGAACACCGAGGGATGAAGCTCTGATAAAAAAAACACCATCCCTAAGAAGGACTTCAGTTTTTTTACGGAGGAGGTAGAACCATCAACATCCATCAGAGACTCCTTGGGCATGTTGGAGATCATGGACACTCTGGCGGGATCCACGGATACTCCCTCTTGATCAATAAAATGTCCCAAGAATTTGACAGATCTGCGCAGAAGATGGCATTTCTTTGGGCTCAGCTTGAGATGGTTATCCCTCAGCTTCTGGAAGACAACATGCAGTCTTTGAAGAGCTTCTTCCTCAGTTGGAGCAAAAACTAGCATATCATCCAAATAACAGAGTAGACTGGTAAAGTTGAGGTTTCCAAAGATATTCAACATCATGCGCATGAACAATGCAGGGCTATTACAGAGTCCTTGGGGCATTCTGTTGTACTCGTATAGCCCAACAGGGGTAGTGAAAGCGGTGTAGTGCTTGTCTTCTTCACACATGGGGATGTTATAAAACCCTGATGTCAGGTCCATTGTGCTAAAAAACGTATTGCCGCCTAGAGCTGCTAGACAGTCAGCCTGGTGAGGGAGCGGGTGTGCATCCTTCAGTGTCCGTGCGTTCAGCCATCTGAAATCCGTACAGATACGCAAGTTTCCATCCTTCTTCCAGACCATAACCAGAGGAGATGCATATTCGCTAACTGATTTGCGGATGATTCCCTTCTCTTCCATATCTGTCAGAACCTGACGTAGCTTTTGGTAATGAGCTGGAGGCACCCTGCGATATGGCATGCGAAAGGATCGTTCGGCCGTCAGGTGGATGCGATGAACAAAACCCTGTGCCTCACCACAATCCAGGGGGTGACGTGAGAAGATGTCTTCATGCTGCTCTATCAGTTCCACGAGTTTCTCCTTTGAGCGAGAGCTAGCCTGACAGGAGTCGATGTCAAGCTCACTCAATCCCAGTTCATCCAGCTTGGCTTTAAGGTCATTTTTTGAGACAGACGGCCTAGGTTGGGATTCTGAATCTCGAACCTCGCTGGTGCAATGATTCTGGCTCAGGCTGAAATCCTCAATGGCAACACATGTGGAGACATCAGCAACTTTGGAATTTCGTCTGAGAATGACCGGTCTGGTAAGAGGGTTGGTAATCTTCAAAGGAACCCATCTGTCCCCATACATGGAGGTGATGAGACGTCCCACCAACATGTTCCTGGGTCTGGCTCTAGAAGAGCAGGGCTCTACCAGGATGGTGCTGCTTGGTGAAACAGGAGAGAAGTTTGGGAGTTTCCCCCACACAAAATGTTCCTTTTGTGGAAGAAGAGTAACTGCACGAGGCAACCTTACTGTTCCAATGAGGGAAGGTGCGTCCGCCCCCCTCCATCTCACTGAGCAGGACATCATGTCAAGGAAATGTTCATATTCAGGAAGAGAGTGTTTGCAGTCGTTGGAAACATGTTTCCAAAACCCACTGTCATTCTTAAGAACACTCATCAACTTCTTTAGAACGTTTGAACCATTTATGAGGTCATCTCTCTGGCCAGGAACAACCAAGACAGGAACAATGCACCTCATCCCATAGATAGTGAGCGTAAAGTCATATATACACCTTGGATGAGTCTGCTTACCGCCACAACCGACCAGAAGAACTTGCTCTGCCGACTTTGGATCTCCAATCTTTGCTCCTGCCTCCAACAGTTTGTGTACTGCTCCTTCACTCACTGTGCAAGCCATAGACCCTGAATCAATCATGCCTCTCAGTTCAACATTGTCAACCTGAACCTTGGCATAGAATAACTCGCTAAAGGCTGGAACCTCTGTTGTCTTTTGAACTACAACTTGGAATCCCTCTGGAGCGATAGAGCATGCGTTGACATAGACAAGCTCAAGATCTGTTTCAGCAATGAGGGTTTTCGGTTCATCACTCACACTGCCCCTCTCCGAGCATGAGTGTCCTAGTTTCCCGAAGGCTGGGTCTGATTAGCACAGTTCTGAGTACGGTTCTGTAAAGGCAGTTGGTTCCGTCTTGGGCAGTTCCTTTTCCAGTGTCCAGGAGAGAAGCATGCCAGACAAAGATTGTTTCTTCTACAGTGTGAAAGAGTCGAGTGAGCCGCATCACCGCATATTTTGCAGGATCTTGGAAAGCGATCAGGGGCTGCATGCTGACCTGAACTTGATGATGCTGGAGTGTGGTGAGCGACCAAACAGTACAATAACTGTGTCAGAGAGCGTACACCCTCCAAATGCAAAGATTGGTTCAAGACAGGGGTAGAAGCATTCATTGTTGGGTCAAAAGAAAACTGCGGCGTGGGTGGGGCAGATGATGGGGCAGAGCCTGCATGCTTGACAGTTGTGCACTGGAGGTTATGTTTGCTTTTTCTGTTGGTCCACATGCATGTTCACCAGCAGCTGCAGATTGGGGGTAACTAGTCACAACCCTTGGTGGGGTGGAGAACTGGCGGTTTCTAGCCCGACTCTCCCGCTGGAACATGGTGATGCGCTCCTGAACCTCACTAGTTGTCCATTCTTCTGCAGATTTAAAACTCAGCCTGTTTGCAAGGACTGGGTCTGGGCAATACTTAATGAACATCATAGACACCTCCCTGCCTGGGTCCACCACAATTCTACCCTGTCTCCGCAGGCATTCATCAGCAACGTCGATGGCCTTGTTCAGCCTGATCCAGTAGTCCATCACACTTTCGTTGGGGAGTGGCTTGGTGTCATAAAAGTCAGCCATGGGCATAGCAGAGTAGGCTAGCTCACCAAAGTGCTGCTTTAATAAGTCGAATATAACAGCAGGTGTTTGAGAGTCGTCAGTCAGTGGAAGATTGCGTAAAGTCACTGTCACTACATCTCTAGCTTTTCCCAACAACTTAGTTAAAACTTCAGTTTTCTGCTGTTGAACTGGAAATTCTTTCTTAGACAGAAAAAGCTCTACCATCTGAACCCACTCATAAACTGAGCATTTGTCACTCCCATCACCTCTGTACACTGGTGGTTCCTTAACGTCAGACTGCATTACAAGTTTGACACCAGACAGGTTCAGCTCAGGATGACTTGGAGCTGTTTGAAAACTGCTGTGGGACTGTGAAGGAGAACTCCCAACATTGTTCTGAATCTGAGCAGCAATAGACTGACCAGAGAAAATAAGATCAAGTCAAATTAATTAGACATTCAGAAATCACAGATGTGGAAAGGGGATATTACTCGACTGGCTTTTTCAGAGCTACCTGTCCAGTCTAAAAGCAAAATCATATCTATCTATCTATCTATCTATCTATCTATCTATCTATCTATCTATCTATCTATCTATCTATCTATCTATCTATCTATCTATCTATCTATCTATCCATCCATCCATCCATCCATCCATCCATCCATCCATCCATCCATCCATCCATCCATCCATCCATCCATCCATCCATCCATCCATCCATCCATCCATCCATCCATCCATCCATCCATCTATCTATCTATATACATCAATATCAATATACATCTTTTGTAGATTTTTTCCCCTACTGGACTGATTTAGTACCCGATGCGGTGATTTTTCAAAATAAAACATTTCTCAAAATCAAAGATAGTTTCAGACTATTAATAAAAGGAGTACAGTAATAAATATTTCTTCAGCGGACTGGCCTTCTTCCATTCATTTTCTTAACCCGCTATAACCTATGTATAACCTCTTCCATCCTTGTGCTGCGCTTGCGCCAAAGCGCCCCGACCTGCGCCCCGACTATCATGTCAACCTGCTGCTGTGATGGCCGTATTTAGCGCTCTCTGTGTTGGACACACTGGAGGAGGGCGGGGGAAACAACTCTGAGCTAAAGAGGATATGAACAGGTGAACAAGTAGAGAGGAAAAGCAGGTAGAGAGGCGGAGGAGGGGCTTTGGCTTCAAACTGTCAGAGAGATGGAAACACGGGCGTCAGATTCAGACGCAGCTTTCGCTGCAGGAGTTGAAGCAGAGACTTTCCCTGGGATGATTTTATGAACTCAAACATGGAAACATGATTACCAAGCAGAACTCTCCAAAATAATCTCTCCACATTCTCCGTGTCTACCATGCATCGATACACACAGACATGCAGAGATTAGACCATAAGGTTAGCTCTTAGCTCCGCCCACACGCGACAGCGGTGTCAGCTTTAAAGAATACAACTTCTAAGAGGAGGGGCGGGGCGGCAAACCCCCAACAACAGGTTAGATGACAGAACCCATTAAGCGTCTCTACCTGTTGCGTTCACGGAGCTTCAGAACATATTTTTCATACTTTATTGACAAACAACATAATAAGGACCTTCAGAACATAAGACTTCAACAGCCACCCAGCCTAACGTAGTCCGCTATTATATATTCATGAGGGGGAAAAACCCGCCGAACAGACCCTAAAACCGCCCAAATTATGCCTACCCGCCCAAAGCCATTTTTACCCGCGAATTAAGAACCAAAACCGCCCAATTGGGCGGAAAACCGCCCAATCTGGCAACACTGCGCATGCTCCTTAGCACCTGCTAGCGTGCTCGTGGTGAGTTCAAGTACCCTCAGACAGATAAATACTCTGGTGCAAATGTATAAAAACGACAGTTTACCATGGATTTGGTGGAATTAAACTAATAAGCTTAACACTTGTTACACTAGCAGAACCTGCTTTCTGGACCCCCCCCCCCAGGGGGGCATAACCTGCTATCTGGAACACCCCCCTGTAGTCTACATGTTTCACCTACAGAGTTTCATTGGTTTAGCAGCAAATGAACAGAATTGTGTGAAAACAGGTCTTCCAGCTCACAGAAATAACAAAAACATCCATTCACTGCTTCGAAATGAGACTGGAATAAAACAGCATGATCTCTGACCGGTATAAGTTTGGTTGTATAGAATTCACCGGGAAAGTTTGGTCTTTGCCCCACAAATATTTAGTCACCAATAAAATGAAAGAAATTAGAATTATTCATAAATGTAAGAATCGCTTAAACAAACTTACAGAAGAGCTGGACGTACATTTTGTCATTGACTTGTCTTTTTTAGAATTGATCACTCAAATGTTTTATAACCTGTTTTAGAAACTTCACATTATTCCATGAAGATATTGTTTTTGGGTCCTTTAGTCATGGGGGATTTAACACAGACAAAATGTATACAGTACATTTTCTCAGAGCAACAAAAAACTGTTTTATATTTTCCAGAGCTGCATGTCAATAGTAGTCGGAAAAAGGCTGTTAGAACAGTTATAGCATGGTCTATTTTGAAATTGTAGTAAAATCCTTTCTTACTTGTATTTATTTTTATGTCTTCCTTTGTTGGATCTTTGAAGTATTGATATTTTTTGTGACTCAATCTCATGGAAACTTTCAAAACTTTAGTTGCTGCCTCACCTGTCTGTTACTTGAACACCAATGTCCACTTTGTATTGAGTCACTGTTTGATTATCTATATGTGCAATGTTTGTCATAAAGTTGGAAAACACAGCTGGCGAGAAACGTGCACCCATCCAGTTTTCCCAAATAAAATAACAAAAACGATATAAATTTGCACAATATAAGGAAAAACCCAAAAGCTGAAATAAATTTGTTGCCAGATCATTTTTAAGTCCAATACAGAGGCAATAGGACCATCCAGAAAAAGATGTTTGGTGCTTCTTCCATCTGCCTGACAAAAACAGCAGAAATATCAATAGACTATGATGTCTGTGCATAGCTTTGAATATAAATTCTTCGATTCGTTGTTATTAATGTAGGGAAATAAAAAGATTCTATTCCACTGCCTGTTTCTCAAGTAAAGCCTTCTGCCATACAGGTGCTGCATAGTAATAATGGGTTGTAATGAACCTGAACACTTCTCATCAGGCTGACATTGAAGTCCTGTTCCCTCATTCAGTCCATGCTGCGGCTCAGCTGCGTGCACAGCATCCTCCTCACCAGCAGGGGGCGACAGACCGCCGTGTTCCCAGCGAAGAAGAGCCGGGGAGGACAGCAGACATGGCGGCTTCGTTGATGCGGATGGTCCGGGTCGGGGTTGGAAGGAGCCTCAGCTGTAAGTACACGCAGAACAGCGGTTCAACACACACAGACGGTCCCGGAGGACCGGGGGTGAACCGGAGCCCGCATGTCGATGTGAAGCAGGGCCGCGATCTTCTCTGCAGGCCTTTGACCTTTGAGGTCCTGCTAATGCTAACAGCTAATGCTAACAGCTCCGATGCGGACGCGTCTCTGCTTCTGGTGTGTTAAAGAACACTGCAGCTAAATGTCGGCAAACAATTTCCCAGTGGAAACCAATCCCAGCTTATGATTATCATGAAGACATCATTACGCCATGATGTCTAAAGCTCCCACAAGGAGCTGCGGGAAGGTTGCATTAACCAGGATCGACTGTATGAGAGAACTGGACTGAGTGTGAGTGACGTCATAGAAGATGCCTGACTGTTTTACACGCTGATTATCAACTATATATTTTTAAAGATAATATATGTAATTCATTTCATGGATTATTTTCTGCTCACAGCTTCCTTTTCTGTCTACATTGAAAAATAAAGACCTTCCTCTGTAACCAACGGCTAGAATGAGGCTAGTTCCCTGGAGCTGATAAGCTCAGTGTTAAATTCTAGAAATAACTTAATTAAGCTTCTACATATGTTTATATCGTGAAAAATCCATTTTTGGAGTGTATTATAATGTTAACTCATCACATAAAACAGGATGGTATTTTCATCCAATCAAAAATGTCTGAGTATTCCTCTGAAACCTGCCCCTCCCAACCCACAAAAACCAGCATACGGCCAAAAAATAAAATCTCCTATTTTGTTATTTCAAATTCAAATTTTCATTTTAGTCAATTTGTTTTCTCCCTGCTTTTACTTTATTAAGCAAATACTACTTTTTTCAGCTCAACACAGGCTCTGTTATGTTACAGAGACACTACTAATAAAGTTTTATACGAAGTGTCTGTTTTTATATAAATGAAATACAGTTGTTAGTGAGCTCATTTTGTCACATTTATCCGCCACGTCTTAAATTTTTATCCTGACTTTAAACCGGTGTAGGAATCAAAACTGTTCGGGCTGTAATAACAGTTTGGGGGCCTGACACTGATGATGACGTCACACTACGGTAGCCCCACTTGGACAAACTACGTAGCGTCCAGATCTGCTTGGGCTCTACATATTTTCATTTCACGTTTCCTTTTGTAACATGAAGTTCTTTTCCTTCATAAGTTGTGTCTGACATTTTTCTTTATGTTCATAGAGAGATTTAAAAAGATCTGTGGCTTAGAATCAACCAGCTGCTCCACACGACCGAGGCCAGTCTGCGATCGCAGACGCGAGCGAGCAGAGTCTGCGATCGCAGACGCGAGCGAGCAGAGTCTGCGATCGCAGACGCGAGCGAGCAGAGTCTGCGATCGCAGACGCGAGCGAGCAGAGTCTGCGATCGCAGACGCGAGCGAGCAGAGTCTGCGATCGCAGACGCGAGCGAGCAGAGTCTGCGATCGCAGACGCGAGCGAGCAGAGTCTGCGATCGCAGACGCGAGCGAGCAGAGTCTGCGATCGCAGACGCGAGCGAGCAGAGTCTGCGATCGCAGACGCGAGCGAGCAGAGTCTGCGATCGCAGACGCGAGCGAGCAGAGTCTGCGATCGCAGACGCGAGCGAGCAGAGTCTGCGATCGCAGACGCGAGCGAGCAGAGTCTGCGATCGCAGACGCGAGCGAGCAGAGTCTGCGATCGCAGACGCGAGCGAGCAGAGTCTGCGATCGCAGACGCGAGCGAGGCCAGTCTGCGATCACAGCAGCTGGAGTCTCGGAGCTTCGTGTTCGCAGGCAGGTAAGGTGTTTTGTGACGGTGTGCACTCCAGAGAAGGGTTCGTACCACAGTTGGTCCGGCTGTTCTGTGTGAGTGAGCTGCCGGAATCAGGAGAACCGGGTCTCTGAGTAGAGGAGCGGCTTTGGGACAGTGTTTGACCAGGCAGAGGGGGCTTTTGAATGCAGAAATTCAAATCCTGAGAAAATGTGTAAACAATCAGGTGAATCTGTGTTTCCAGTCGTGTCCAGACAAAAGAAAGAACCGTATTAGCGTTTAAACAATCGTACCAGCATTGAGTATCTTACGAGTCATCAGACCAACGTACAGCCAATCAAATTGAATGACGTCATCATTGGTTGCAGGCCGAACAGTTTTGGGACCCACACCGGTCCGTGATTAGGTAGGCGACACACGGAACAGCTCGTTAGCATAGGATTGTAGCCTTTAGCATCATCGCAGCATCAGTGTGTAAAAACACCGCCGTCTCCAACACTTTTTATTAAGCTTTGGCTTTACAGTTGCTACAGCGACACGATGATGAGCAATAGGAAAACTAGAACAGTTTTCACTCACTTATGTGACAACACACACCTGGGATGATGGGCAATCAAGTTCACGTTCACAATCAAGTGGACGCGTTCTCTGGACGCGTTCTGAAGGACTGCGCGGACCAGCTGGCTGGAGTCCTTACCAGGATTTTCAACCAGTCTCTTGCCCAGTCTACTGTACCACCATGCCTGAAGTCCTCCATTATAGTCCCCCTGCCCAAGAAAACACACATCACCAGTCTCAATGACTACCGGCCAGTGGCACTCACCCCAGTGGTGATGAAGTGCTTCGAAAAACTGGTACGGAATCACATGACATCACTACTTCCATCATCCCTGGACCCACACCAGTTTGCGTACAGGGCAAAGAGATCCACAGAGGACGCCATAGTCACAGCCCTCCACACTGCATTGTCCCACCTGGAGAAACAGGGGAGCTATGTGCGGATGCTCTTTGTGGATTACAGCTCAGCGTTTAACACCATTCTCCCTCACAAACTGGTGAATAAACTGATGGAACTAGGACTTCCACACTCTACCTGCTCTTGGATCAAGAGCTTTCTTACTGATCGCAGTCAGAGAGTGAGAGTGGGCCCACACACATCCAAGGCCCTCACACTCAGCACTGGCTCCCCACAGGGCTGCGTGCTAAGCCCCCTGCTCTACACCCTGTACACCCATGACTGCACTCCTGCTCACCACAGCAACACCACTGTCAAATTCGCAGATGATACGACAGTGGTGGGACTCATTTCGGGGGGAGATGAGTCTGCTTATAGAGACGAGGTGGATCAGTTGACGATGTGGAGTAGGGAGAACAATCTGCTCCTCAATACCACAAAGACCAAGGAGGTCATTATTGACTTCAGGAGGAAGAAAACCGCTGTTTCTCCACTGTTCATCAACGGGGTCTGTGTGGAGAGGGTGCCAGACTTCCGCTTCCTGGGGGTCCACATAGAGGAGAATCTAACCTGGGGAGTAAACACCTCTGAGCTGCTAAAAAAGGCCCAGCAGAGACTGCACTTCCTAAGGGTGCTCAGGAAAAACAACATCTCCCAGAGACTGCTGGTGTCCTTCTATCGATGCTCCATTGAGAGCATCCTCACGTACTGTGTCTGTGTGTGGTTCAGCAGATGCACAGTGGCTCAGAGGAAAGCTCTCCAGAGGGTCATTAACACGGCACAGAGGATCACCAGCTGCCCTCTCCTCCCTCTGGAAGAACTGCACCGCTCGCGCTGCCTCAAAAAAGCCCAGGAGATTCTTAAGGACACTTCACACCCTGGACACTCCCTCTTTGAACTGTTGCCATCAGGGAGAAGGTTCAGGTCAATCAAGACAAGGACTGACAGATTCAAGGAAAGTTTTTATCCCGTAGCAATAACTACATTAAAACGCTGTAAAGAACAAGCCATAAATGGAAACATGACAGAATGTTCACGCGTGTGTGGGTTATGTCTGTATTTTGTCTGTTATGTCTGTTATGCTGTATTTTATATTGTTTTTATACTATTTATTTTATATTGTTTTTATGCTACTTATTTGATATTGTTTTTATACTATTTTATTGTGATTTTATTTTTACTATTTGACTATTTTTGCACTTAAATCTCGTTGTACAATGTTGCAATGACAATAAAGACTATCTATCTATCACTCTGGAACATGTAATGATCCAAATAGCAAGATCTTCTGAAGGACATGTTGTGATGTCATTGAATACCTTCACTGACTAATGTAAATGACTCAGAGTTTTACCAATGCTTACAGGTGAGGGATTTTATTCAGAGTAACAGATGACTGGAAGATGCAGGGAGAGGTGTGAAGACATTGTGTGTTTGTAGCAGCGTCACAGCGATTCCCCACAGCTCACACCTCCCTATCAGCACCACAGATTCAACCCCGGGTGTGTTTGAAGGCTCAGACTGAGACTGGTACTCGGACTGACTTCTGGTCCTGTGCAGCTTTTTGGAGCATCATTAGAAACTGATAACATTCTCCGTTCCACTCTGGCCAATCAGTGGTGAGCTTGTTGGAAGGCCACACCCCTTCTGTTTAAGTGGGTTCAGGAGAATGTCAATCAAACATCTGGAATGATAGATGTCACCACATGCCTTTATCGAGGCATCTGGTTTTTCACTTTATAACTTGAATCATTTGCAATAACGAAAATACATTGTTTAGAAAAAGGATGATCGAGAACCTTATAATAAGGTATCTGAACTGGAACGGTTCTTCTGACCACTAGAACGAGTGACAGCTGTTTGTTTCTCTATAAACGTGTGTGGGCTGTTGGCTTCTTGGGGCCAGCAGGTATTTCCTGTGTGGAACGCCCGGGGGGTGCAGTTACTCAGTCCAGTTCTCGTATACAGTCCATGGTTTACACCAACTCAGGCCAGTCACTGTTTGCTGACCGTGTCGGTAATCTTTCTTAACCCAAAGGCCACAGAAAACGGTGACGTGCAGCAGTTTGGGTCATTTTTAGAGCCTTAAACACAGAAAAAAAATTAAAACTGGTTAACATGTTTCTGATTACATGTTAAGCCCCAAAGTTTCTTACTGAGCTTACTGTGGTTCTTCTCTCATCTCACCAAGATGTTACATCATTCTGTCAAAATCAGAGAGATGAGGCTTCCAGCATCGTCTGTGACGGTTCTGTCTCAGGAAGTAGAGATCCTGCATGTTCCACTGCACCACTTAAACCACGAATGAGAAAGCTGTCAGAACTTCCACACTAGAACGGCGTGATCAGACCCCCCTGATACACCCACCAAGCTGTTTGTAATGGACGTGGTTTGGGTGTTGGCCTCTGCTCCTCAGCCTTTCCCTGATTCAGTCTCTTCTCGTCTTCAGCTTCCAGAAGTTCCTTTCCGCTCAGGCAGCAGGTTGGGCGTCAGAGCTCGTCCTCGGAGACCCGCCGTGAGTATCCCAGCAACGCTACACGTCTTTCTGTCCTTACAGTTCAGATCCATCTGTACTCCTCATTCATGACGGTCTGGAGCCGCGGTCCCGGAAGAACCGTTGCAGAACTGTGTTGTGATCTCATCTTTTGTCGTGTGTCCTTCCCCAGCCACCGTCCGGGCCAAAGACCCCGTCACGCACAACCAGCTTGCAGCATTTGGAGAGTATGTGGCAGAGATGATGCCCAAGTACGTCCAGCAGGTTCAGGTTGGTCCATGAGCTTTTCCTTCCAGCTGTGAGCAGACCTGATCTGAGACATGACGGGTGCATACGGCACAAGTCACTCAGTTACATGGGTAACCTAAGACCTAGGGTGGGGGGATGTCCCTTCAATTGACATTTGATGATGTTTGCAGTAAACCATCGAGATGGACGATGTTATCGTTGGGGGAGGGGGGATTTTTAACTTTTCGTTAATATAATATTATTCGTTATTTTACTTTATTACTTTGTTTATTTTATTTCCCAAATAATGACTCATCCCCGATGATCCAGCATAAACTGAGGGAACAAAAAATAACCTAAATAAAAAGAAGTAGTCGCTCCTGCTCTTGGTTAGTCAGGTGGAGCGGATGGTGGAGTGAGCAACCGCGTCTCTGACTGAGCAGACAGACTTACAGCTGTGTTTGAGGGAAGGGGAGGATGCTTTGTTATGTGTGGGAGACTTAGGACTGCCATCCGTCCCACAGCTCTAGGTGAACGAGCTGCCGGACTCAGGAGAACCGGGTCTCCCGGTAGAACCGTGTCTCTGAGCAGAGCTCGGACCGCCAGCACACACAGCCGCTTTGGGGCGGAGCTTTTCAAAGCAGAAATATGGCTCAGTCCTTAAAAAACTGTTCAAACAATCACATGGATTTGTGTTTCCAGTCGTGTCCCGACAAAATAAAGGCTGATGTTATTCCACATATTTATGTTCAGCCAGGATGCAGATTGCAGCGTTTCCTGCATGGATTCATGTTCATCACAGGCTAATGTTGTTAGCGTGTTAGCATACTGCTAACCCTTCCTACAGCTCCGTTCTTCAACAGAAAAAGCACTGACCACACGGATTAGAATTAAAATGATGAGTGAACAGGCGCTTCATAATAACCATAACATTAATAAAAGCACGTTTTGGAGATCGCCTATATTTTACTGAGCTGACATATCTATGTATGTAGCCGCTCGGGGGAACTCATTTCCTCTTCCTGCATTTCAAACACTACTGCGCATGCGAGAATGATTTATTGTGACTGAAAGTGTGACCCATG
The DNA here is from genome assembly GCA_023969325.1 of Oryzias curvinotus. Classification (NCBI taxonomy): domain Eukaryota; kingdom Metazoa; phylum Chordata; class Actinopteri; order Beloniformes; family Adrianichthyidae; genus Oryzias; species Oryzias curvinotus. Next base: position 180,139 of record JALJSC010000191.1, on the reverse strand, counting down.
GGAACGTTTGTTAGAATCTGAAAAAGGTTTTCTGGGCTCATGAACACGGTTGGATTCTAATCTGACCATTTGTATTTGTATTTGTATTTATTTATTTAAGGGACAATGCATACAACAAACAGTGTAGACTACTCTAAAGGTAATGAGACACTGTAAATATGCAGGATTGTAGCCTAGGCTAATTTCCATCCTCTGTCCCGTTCTGACCATGGCCAGCCACCTAGAGACTTAAAATAAAATGAGTAAATCAGAGTAAAAATGTACATATATAGCGTAAAATTGCATTTGAAAAATGACATAAAATTAGCATAACTCGGACAACATTTAAAACAGTTTCAAATGCATAGTTCCCTAAAATATACATCAATAAAATCGCCAAAATCAGAACAATACTATGACAACTGTAAGCACTTTTTTTTTTCTTTTTTTTTTCACCCCCCAATAGTTTATTTTTACTTTTGTTAGCAAACAGTTTTATTGCATTGTCCCTAAAATTAGCTATGAGTGCAAGTTTGGTTTTCCAGCAGCCAAGATCTTAATTGTTTTGAGAAAGATGGAAGTGTGGAGAGCTCTCGAATGCTTTCTGGGATTGTGTTCCATGTTTGAGAAGCTCGAAAGGAGAAAACAGTCTGTCCAAAGCTGCTATTTCTGGAAGGAATGATGCAGTCGCCTCTTGAACTTGCTCTGGTGCTTCTGTTTTTTTTTTTTTTTGACAAAGTCCTGAAGTGGGGGAGGAGCCAGACCGTGAAGGATTTTATAGACCAATATGCAATCTGTATGTTGAATCATATTATTGAAGCTCAGTAGATTGTGTTTCTGAAGTATTTTACAATTATGGTGGCTTTTAGGCTTTTTGTCCAAAGTTTTCAGGGCTTGTTTGTGAACAGTTTGTAGAGGTTTCAGAATGGTTCTGCATGCTGATGCCCAGCTGGTCATACAGTAGGTCATTTGTGAAACAATCATTGCATTATAGTACAGCTTAGCAGCTTCCAGAGTTAAGTTGTTTCTTATGTGTCTAAACTTTGATAAATTGAATTTAATTAAGTTAACAACCTTTTTGATGTGTGATTTGAATGTTAATTGTGTTTCAATTGTTATTCCTAAATACTTATATTGAGAGACTGATTGTATAGCTGTTCCATTTATCAATACCGGAGGGGTGTCATGGTTAGTTGAGCTTTTAGAAAAATACATGCACAAGGTTTTAGATACATTGAGAATCAGCTGGGATCTTTGGAGCCACTCTGAGACCTTGTTCATGGCTGATGTGAGTTCTTGAGCTGCTTGGTATCTGTCCCTAGCATGAACGTAGATGACAGCATCATCTGCATAAAGCTGGCACTGCACATTAGGTGGGCAGCAGATAGGGAGGTCATTGATGTAAAGACTGAACAGTAATGGGGATAATGATGAGCCTTGAGGTAACCCTAGTTGATTTTCTCCACATGATGATGTTCTATTATTGACTCTGACCTGTTGTTTCCTGCATGTCAGGTAAGATTCCAGCCAGAGTAGAGTTCTTGGTGAAAGATTAAAATGATGTAATTTTTCGATTAAGATATCCCTGTTGACTGTGTCAAAAGCTTTCTTAAGATCAAGGAACACAGCTCCCACAACTCCTCCTCTGTCAATCTTTAGTTTTAAGTTTTCGAGAAGAAAACAGACCGCTGTTTCCGTAGAGTGATGCTTTCTAAATCCAAATTGCATTTGATGGAGGTTATAAGAACTATAGTTAAGATGTCCTACAAGTTGTTCTGCTACACACTTTTCCAGCACTTTAGATACGACTGGCAAGATGCTTATTGGTCTGTAATTGCTTATTTCTGTTGGATCTCCAGATTTAAGGATTGGTGTGATCACTGATGTTTTCCAGAGGTCTGGAAAAGTACTTGTGTTTATTGATTTGTTGATTATGGTGGTAATAGGACATACCAGTGAGTCTTTGTGAGTTTTTATAATTAATGTGCTCAGGCCAAGTGCATCTTCGGCTTTAGAATTTTTAAAACCACCAAGTATTTTTCCAATTTGTTCTTGTGATACTGGACTTAGACTAAACGTTGGTTCTATTACTGAAGCAGGCATTACAACAGGCTGGATTGTAACAGAAGACAATGTCTGTGTCAAGTTTATGGCCGAGGTCACAAAATATGTGTTGAAGGCATCTGCAATATCTAAAGGGTCATTGGATGGACCCTTCTTTAATTTTATTTCACTAATGTTACGTGTTGCAGTAAAGCATCCTGCCAGTTTATGAATGTGTGTCCAGACTTCTTTTGCATTATCTTTTGAGTTAGCTATAGCATTGATGAAGAAATTAGCTTTAGCATGTCTGATTTCTGCAGTAACTTTATTCCTTAGTGAGGTAAACAGCAATCTATTGGAGGTTGATTTAGTTTTCATGAACATTTTAAGTGCTTTATCTCTCTGTTTCATCAGTTTCCAGATTTTGTCATTCAACCAAGGCAGATGCTTTTTTTGGTTCCTTGCTTTTACCTCTTTTTTAAATTGAAGCAATATATCTTGAAGTATTTTGATAAATGTTTTACAGTTTTCATTCACTTGATCATGCAAAAGATGTTCTGACCAATTCACTTCTTTCAAAGTTGTCTCTAAGTTCTTAATTTCACTTTGTGGTATTTTTACCTGCTTCACTGGTTTATTAAGGGGGCACAAGGACCTATGTTTGGGTAGTTTCCTTGAAAAAATGATTAGGTTATGATCTGATAGACCGGTGACTAAATTGTAAGTTTTATAAATTCTTTCTTGTCTATTAGAGAACACTAGGTCTATACATGTTTCCGTTGATTTAGTTATTCTTGTTGGTCCTTGTATTAGTTGTACAAGATCATGTCTGTTTACAACTGATTCCAGTTTCTTGCGGCTTGTTTTATCCAACCAGTTTACATTGAAGTCACCAAATAGGAGGATTTCCTTTTTCCAATTACACTGCTTTAAAATGTCCTCCAGTTGCTCATAGAATTCATTGGAGGATGATGGAGGCCTATATATTCCAATTAGTATAATGGACATTTGAGGAGAGAGGCTTACATTAAGTCCAATACATTCTAAATGGTTAGGAAATGTATATTGTATTTGACTGCACTTTAGGTGATCCTTTAAATAGAACATTACCCCTCCACCCCTACCCTCTGTTCTGTCCCTTCTAAAAACCTTGTATCCTGGTACAGACAGGGCAGCTAGGGGGGAATTTTTATGTAGCCAGGTCTCTGTTAAGCAGAGGAAGTCAATATTTGATTCATTCAGAAGATGCTGTATTTGATCACATTTAGGTGTGATACTTCGGATGTTAATATGACCTCCCAGCAGCCCTTTCGGTTTGTCTTTCCTACACCATAAAATTCTTGCGTTATTTAACGTCTGGAAAAACTTTTGCTTGGGATGCTTAAATATGACTTCCTTTTTCACTTGATGAAGTGGTTTGACAGTATTAATCAAGGTAGAAATAGGGTTTGTTGACTCATTTGAAACAGGTGTTCCAGACCTGGGTAGAACTGACCTAACAGACCTGAATGGTGCCCATGTTACTGATCCAGCTAGGGTCGACGTCCTGGGCTTGGGTGGGACTGATGTTCCGGGCCCAGGTGTTGTGGACTTGGGTGGAACCAGTGTTCTGTATCCATGTGAAGCCTGTGTTCTGGATACGTGTGATGCCGGTGTCACAGGTTTGGGTAGAGCCGGTGCTCTGGATCCAGGTGAAGTTGGTGTTGTCAGCTTGGGTGGATCAGGTATTCTGGTTCCAGTTGAAGCCAGTGTTCTCGATCCAGGTGAAGCCGGTGTTCTGGATCCTGGAGAACCTGGTGTGGCAGTCTTAAGTGGAGAAGGTGTTCTGGTTCCTGGTGACTCCGGTGTTGCGGGTTTGAGTACAGCCGGTGCTCTGGTTCCAGTTGAAGCTGGTGTTCTGGATCCAGGTGACTGCTGTTGTTCTAGATGTGGGTGGGGCAGGTATTCTGGATCCAGGTGAAGCCGGTGCTGCAGTCTTGCGTGTAGCCGGTGTTCTGGTTCCAGGTGAACCAGGTGTTGTTAACTTGGGTGCAACTAGAGTACTGGCCCTGGATGGAGCCAGTGCTCTGGGCTTGGGTGGAGCTGGTGTTCTGGATCCAGGGGAAGCCGGTGTTGTAGCCTTGGGTGGGGCTGGGGTTCCGGGCCTGTATGGGGCCGGTCCCCTGGCCTCTCTTCTGGCGCTGGATAGCACCAAAGTCCAGGCTTTGGGTGAAACCAGCATTCTGGATTTGGATTTGGATTCTGATCCCCTGGTGCTGGGGTGAACAGGGGCCTCTGGACCGGACGAGGGTAATCCAGGGGGGCATGGTTTAGATTTTTTTGCTGTCCATGGGGTTAGCATTATTGGTGCATCCTGTGGCTTTGGAAGTGAGCCCGGTGGGGGTGGAGTCACTATTGGTTGGGATGTTTGCCATTTAGTGGGTTTTGCTAAGGTCAACAGTGATGATATTTCATTTGACGGTTTTACTTTGCCGTGTGGTAGCTCTGGGTGGTGGCTCAGCTCCGTGACTAGCAGTGTTGGTGAGCTAGTTAAAAGGGGGGGTATCCCAGGTGGTGTGCCAGTTTGCAATGGAGCTAGCAAAAGAGCTGTGGTATCCAGCCAAGTATTTGCTCTTGCTAACTGCAGGCCTACTTGAGACTCAGCCTGATTAGTAGTATCTATGTGCACAATGTTTGGAAAAGAGGGGCCTGGGTTGGTCTCAACATCTCCAGCTAGGAGCATAATCATCAACAGGTGTAGAAGTCCCAACCAAGAAGCAGATGGCTTTCCATGTTTACCTTCAGTAGGTGGCCTGGCATAGCCATTCTCCAGAACTCTTGTGAAGAGAATGTGCTGACTCCTTGTAGCTGGAAAAAGGATTTGTTGGCTGTTGTTATCTTGATTTACCTCTTTTCGTAGGTATGTAAGGCCCGGCAGCAGGAAGAAGGCAATAAGTTGAGCAGTTTGAGCAAGTATTGGAGGTAGAGACTGTAGTTTGTTCTTGTATTTAAACCAATTTTTGGGCAGGAAAGCTGGAGCTGACTGACTGTGTGTCTGCATCACGGCGGCCATCCATTGATCCCATCAAGATATTTTGTTCATGTAACCGCGGCTTATGGTGTCGACTCGCAGCGTGGCGGGGGCGTGGCATCACGATGGTGTCTCTCCATCATGATGTCAATCACCCATCACATCGTCCATCGGCACAACCCCACTAAGACCATAAAACGTTCATAAAACATTGAAAGAATCTTAAGATTCATTCCAAAGAGGCCATTTCAGACACTTCCAAGCTGCTGTTATGTGGTGGATTGCTGAGCTCTGCTCTCTGTTTGTTTATAAGACAATGGAGAACGGCTTTGCAGTAATCAGTGCTGGATAGGAGAAATGCATGAATATCTTTGCACTGGACCTGGAGACAAAGGTCTGACTTTGGTTAAGATGATAAAACAGTCTTTGTTTTTTATTGAACCAAGATCTTAAATTGAAGAAGTTCAGAGGGGTTTTGGCCCTGTACCCCTGCAGGTGACCTGCTTTAATGAGTTGGAAGTCATGATCCATCCTGACGGCGTGATCCCAGTGCTGACCTTCCTGAGGGACCACACCAACGGCCAGTTCAGGAACATGGTGGACCTGACGGCCGTGGACATCCCCACTCGACAGAACCGCTTCGAGGTAACCGCCTTCTGCTTCTCCTCCACTTTCAGGAACCTCCCAGGTCCATTCAAATCAAAGTCATTTTTAAAGCTGTGCAGAACCATCAAACCAAACTGCTCCAGCATCACTGGATGGAGTCTATAAGCTAAATCATTGCTAAATCAGGGAACAGCTGGGCAACCTCTGACTGGATGAGACGTGAAAGTCTCCGGACGGCGGCGTCCATATCAAGGTCTACCGGGCGGCACCAGCCCGTAACAAGAAAATATGTGCGGCGCAGAAACTAAAATTCCATACTACTCTCACACAATGATGCTATGTAAAGGAAATACTAAGTTACAAATGCAGCATATATATTGTGTACTAGTGATCAGAAACATCAGGACCGGCTCAAGGAAAGAGGAGGCAGAGACTGTAGATTTGCTTTGAAAAATACTTTGTAATAATTTGGGAAAAAAATAGACATAACATGTAATGCTATGAAAATAGGGAAAGCACAAATCCAGGAAATTACAGTGTTCGATTATTTACAAATAGTCGTCCTTTTAGTGATCCAGTATCTGAATCAGCTCATGCATCGTCCATACAACCCAGACAGGGATTGATAAGTCCAGAGGCGGGTGTCCAGTGAAGGGAAGTGATTGAAGTCTATGAAAATGTCACCGGGTCGTAGAGGGAATGCAAAAACAAAATGAAATGAGTCTGTCAGAGCGTCCTACCAGCCCAGACTGAGCAATAGGATGCAGAAAGTTCCTATGTAGGCTCCAGTGCTTGGTCTCTCTCTGGTTCGGGCTTAGCTCACCATCTATATATGGCCTGGGTAAAGAACAGGACCCATATGATCCAAAAGTTAATTACATTCTGTGTGCACACAAGATCTTCCTCTAAATACAAAAATATAAATTGCATTACAGTTATGGAAATAGATTCTGTCATTTAAAGTTCCAGCATTGAACAATACACATTCAGTTCATAATTCAGTTCATGATTCAACTCATTGTAGTTTAGTTCATATTAACAACTAAAGTGAATCATTAGCACTTGAACAAAGCACAAGAGAAAAAGGCACACAAATGTGTGTTTCCATTCAATGGAATGGCTTTTCAATTTAAAGTGCATTTCAGTTCACAATACACCAGCAAAATAATACATTAATCAGGAAAAATAACTAAAGAACCTATACATTGATTAATAATCAATGTGGTTGTATTAACAAAAACATTTTACCATGTAGTCTAAACATCAATGTTGTAAAAAACAGAAATGTGGCATTGATAGCAGCTGATAACCGGTCCACGTCATTCATCAACATTATCAAATGTTAAGCTAACCAAAAACAACAGGAGGAAGTATAGACTCACCGATTTCATCTAATGCGGCAAATACGCGGTTTATTTGCGGCGGGATTAAGCTGGTAGGTGGCTCCTACAAGTTGATAAGTCATATGGCAAAGATCAGGACGTGATCGAATGATTTGAAAGGAAATCCGAAGCCAAACATACCTCATAGCGTCATAATCCAACTCTCCTGTCATGTACTGTGATAGCTTGAGGGGGGAGGGGATTATAAAGCTAACTGATTGGTTGTTTGCGGTAACGTGATCACAGCACACACGGCGCGTAGTATACACGCAACAGGTGGGGAAAGAAAAAAAAAAGCAATGGCCCAGCTTGGCACCCGTGTTACACAAAGTCAAATTCAGTAGAGATGTAACGTTCACGAACAAACGGATCATAAACAGGAATGATGGAATGGACTCATGGTGGACGGAGAACCATTCTGTATTTCCCTCCTCCCCCGAGTTTCACTCATTCACAGAAACGGTCATACAAGCCCATCCTTCCTGTTTCAGATACAAATGTCTCCTCTAACCACCACCTCCACATGTGTAGGCCAGTGACTGACCGATGTCCAAAAGTCCTCCACTTAAATGTGAACTTTTTCCTAAAACCTTAGCGGCCACCACACGGCGGTAATGTGACTGCTGCCGATTACAAGTGCCGCTGCAAAAAAACTGGCATTAGGGTCCCTGCACGGTGACGTTTTGGCATATGGGACTGTTGCTTTAAACAGCACCAACACCCCCCCTCCACAAGGTCTGGGGGTTAAAACGGGAAAATCCATACGATGTACCACCACCCACCTACTTCACCCATACTTACCCAACGCTGTCACCCGCAGCATGCCCTTAGAAAAATGAAAACATTTTCTCCTGCAGGCAGCCCATATACCCCCATCAGGGCAGTTGCTGCTAGGGTAGAAAGAATGACGGCATTCTATGCTTCAGTAACGTGCATGAACAAGAATCCCATTTTAAACTGGTGGGGAGCCACACTTAATTCTTGAAATCTTTCAGTACCTGTAGAAGAGGTTCAGTGAACAACTGCAGGGACTTGTTAGAATCTGAAAAAGGTTTTCTGGGCCCATCTACACGGTTGGATTCTACTCCCACCATTGATACCATCAAGATATTTTGCTCATGTAACTGCGGCTTATGGTGTCGACTCGCAGCGGGGCGGGGGCGTGGCATCACAATGATGTCTCCATTATGATGTCAGTCACCCATCACATCGTCCATCGACACAACCCCACTAAGACCATAAAACGTTCATAAAACGTTTATGAAGATTCATTCCAAAGATGCCATTTCAGACACCTCCAAGCTGCTGTTATGTGGTGGATTGCACATCGGCTCAACCCTAATCAGGACAACCATTTGTTGTGACGGACAAAAACTCTGGAATGTCAGAGATGGAGATGTGGGCTCGTTGCTGCAGCGACAGGAATGAGCAGATTGATAAACAGAAAACCCTGGTACACCTGGTATAGGACTAAAGAAAACAAAGTTGGTCATTACAGCACTTTGAAGCCATGAAGCAGCCACACCACAGCTACTCAGTTACCTACAGCTACACCCAAAGTGGAGACAGAGGACGCCCTAGGGCCATTGGTGACCAGAACCTGGCGTCCGCTCAGTTTTCCTGCCTGTGAAGGTCGGGTTACCTGACTGTCAGTTCCTTGCTTTTAGATCGTCTATAACCTGCTGTCGCTGCGCTACAACTCACGTGTCCGAGTAAAGACGTACACAGACGAACTGACGCCGGTGGACTCTGCAGTCTCTGTCCACGTAGCGGCCAACTGGTATGAGCGAGAGGTGAGTTCTCTTTGACAGCTATCCAGCAGAGGGTCTGGGGGTGCTGAGCCTGTCGGTCTGCAGGTTTGGGACATGTTTGGAGTGTTCTTCGCCAACCATCCCGACCTAAGGCGCATTCTGACCGACTACGGCTTCGAGGGTCACCCCTTCAGGAAGGACTTCCCCCTGTCTGGATATGTGGAGGTGAGTACCGGTCCCAAGGAAACGCCAAAGGTGTCCTTGGTACTATTAGTCAGACCAGTAGCTAAGCATGGTGTCTCCCCCTCCCTCCAGGTGCGTTACGATGACGAGTTGAAGCGTGTGGTGGCCGAGCCAGTAGAGCTTGCTCAAGAGTTTAGGAAGTTTGACCTGAACACACCTTGGGAGGTGTTCCCTGCCTATCGAGAGCCCAAAGAGCCTGCCCCCAAACTGGAGGCTGGAGACTTGGCGCCTGACAAGAAGTGAACAGCTCTTCGTATTTCCTGTACCTGGTTACCCCACATAACCTATTACTGTAAATAAAGACAAAGTGTGAGCCGGGAGGTGCTGAGGGTTTCTTACTATTGTCCTTATTAGATTACATTAGATTCCATGAGATTACATGAGATTACTTTATTTATACCACGATGGGGAAATTCATTTATCTGTAGCAGCAACAACGACATTCAGAAATAACAGCAAAAAAGGACATCAAAAATGACATTCATATTAAATACAGCTGCCACAGTGACATGTGATCCACTGTAAAACATAATAATAATAATAATCAACTTCATTTGTATAGGACCTTTCAAGATGAAAGTGCTTCACAGTAAAACACAGAATATAAAAAGAATGAGGAAAAAACAATTTAAAAAAGATGTTTTTATCTGCTTTTTAAAAGAAAACACTGAGTCTGCAGATCTGAGGCTGAGAGGAAGGGAGTTCCAAAGGGATGGAGCCTCTGCTGCTAAGACTGTCACCTTTAGTCTGTAGCCCTTGTTCTATCCTAGGCACGTTAGCATTGGGAGTGGGGTCATCTAGACCCACTAGACAGAGTTCTGAACCTTTGTTCTTCAATGATTTCTGATCTTCACTGGTGTCCATGGATTACATGAAATCCTCTCCACCTTTATTCACCTTTATCATGGTAGGAGAACACCTCAATGTAAGGGGGGGTCATAGGATAGAACAAGGGCTAAAAAGAGGCTTTTTGGTCCAGGTGGACGATAGACAACAGCACAGTTTAGAGGGTTCTTGTCCCCGACTTTGATCACCTGAAGCTCGAACGAAGAGAACTGAGCCTCGCTCACTGAGCGGCAGAGGAGACGACTGCGGCGAATCCCCCTCCACACCCTGATGGCCGAGGCCGTCCAATGAAGGAGTAACCAGCCGGGCAGAGTTCAATGAGAGACGAGGGGTCGGAGTCCTGCTGCCACGTTTCAGTCAGAAACATGAGATCCTGGTTTCTGGAGTCTATAAGTCAGTGGCACCTCTAGAAACTTTTCATGAGGGTGGCCGTTAGGGGGCCACATTAAATCTTGGGGTGGCACACAAAAACCATGAGCTATATTTTTAAAATTCATTCTACTAAACATATAAAACAACCTTTAGAAAACCAACAGAAAGTTAAATGCCTACTGATATTTTATAGAACATTAACTTATAGTAGATACTACTATAGATACTATTAGATACCATTAGTAGATACTACTATAGATACTAGTAGATACCATTAGTAGATACTACTATAGATACTAGTAGATATCTTTAGTAGATACTACTATAGATACTAGTACATACCATTAGTAGATACTACTATAGATACTAGTAGATATCATTAGTAGATTTATTTACATATTTATTTATTTATTTTCTTGTAAGGACTATTATTATCTCTGTTTCTAATATGCAATTCTTTTTATTGTTATTTTACCAATGATACTTAGGTTATGTTTTAATCACTGACCTATTTTATTTTTTAATTACTAACATACTTATATCTTATTTTATTTTTTATCTTTTTCTATTTTTATTGTTATTTTATGATCATTTTTATTTTTTATTCTGATGTTTTTTACTCCAGTGTTTCCTCTTGGGGATCCATCGTTTTTGGGCACCACCAGCTTGACCTGTAGGGGGTGCCGTTGCTCTGGTGCCCGTTCTCATTGGGCGGGCTGGGGTCCCACTCTGTGGTCCAATAGCCATGGATGGGGCCCTGGGCTGCCCTGTGTTGGGCGGGCGCTGCGGTAATGGCCCCTGTGGTCGGGCTGGGCCTTGGAATGAATGGATCCCCATGATATCGTTTCCTCACAGCAGAACCAAGCCAGACCTTCTTCAACTGCAGTTCATTGTTTCTGTTCATGGTTCTACTGGGGTAACTGGGTGGGTGGGGGTGGTGAGGGAGGGGTACCTTCTTTGTGTGATTATCCTTTGTTTTCTGTTTTTAACAACTTTCATTTTTTATGACTGTTTTATCTGTTTTTATGTTAAGCGCTTTGTGTTTTTAACCAAAATGAAAGGCGCTATATAAATAAATAAAGTTTGAGTTTGAGTTTGAGATACTACTATAGATACTAGTAGATACCATTAGTAGATACTACTATAGATACTAGTAGATATCATTAGTAGATACTACTATAGATACTAGTAGATACCAGTAGTAGATACTACTATAGATACTAATAGATATCGTTAGTGGATACTACTATAGATACTAGTAGATATCGTTAGTAGATACTACTAGAGATACTAGTAGATATCATTAGTAGATACTACTATAGATACTAGTAGATATCATTAGTAGATACTACTATAGATACTAGTAGATATCATTAGTACATACTACTAAAGATACTAATAGATATGATTAGTAGATACTACTATAGATACTACTATAGATACTAGTAGATATCATTAGTAGATACTACTATAGATACTAGTAGATACCATTAGTAGATACTACTATAGATACTAGTAGATATGATTAGTAGATACTACTATAGATACTAGTAGATATCATTAGTAGATACTACTATAGATACTAGTAGATACCATTAGTAGATACTACTATAGATACTAGTAGATATCATTAGTAGATACTACTATAGATACTAGTAGATATCATTAGTAGATACTACTATAGATACTAGTAGATACCATTAGTAGATACTACTATAGATACTAGTAGATATCATTAGTAGATACTACTATAGATACTAGTAGATATCATTAGTAGATACTACTATAGATATATTTGTATTTATTTTGTTTCTATTTCATGCTTAGGTGTGTCTGCTTGGGCTGTTCGGCTCTTGACTGAGAGATTTCTATAATGAACAAACAATGAAATCAGTTGTTTTGAAATAACAATAATAACACCCTTCCATGGTAATTATTAATTGTATCTGTAGACATTTCTATTCAGGCTAATAAAGGCAAGGCAAGGCAAGTTTATTTGTGTAGCACAATTCGTACACAAAGTAATTCAAGGTGCTTCACAAAACAAAAAATGCATTCAAATCACAATACATCATAGAAATAATCAACGTAAAATTTACTTTAAAAGAAAAGATAAAATGAGAAAATTGGTTTAAAAATAAAGAAAGGAAGGACAGAAAAGTGCAGATAGGACCTTTCAGTCATATACACGGCTAAACAGAAATGTTTTAAGTCTAGATTTGAACATGAACACAGAAGAGGCCTGTCTTACGGCTTCAGGGAGGCTGTTCCAGATTTTAGCTGCAGAATATTGAAACGCTGATTCCCCTTGTTTAGTTCTGACTCTGGGAATCAACAGGAGGCCGGACCCTGAGGTCCTCATAGTACCAGATGGTTCATATGGCACTAACATGTCAGAGATGTACTTTGGTGCACGGCCATGGAGAGACTTGTACACAAGCAGAGCTGCTTTGAAGTCTATTCTTTGAGGTACAGGGAGCCAGTGCAGAGACCTGAGCACAGGACTAATGTGATCATACTTCCTGGTTTTGGTCAGGACTCCAGCAGCAGCATTCTGGATGTACTGAAGCTGTTTTACAACTCGTTTGGAGAGGCCGGTGAGCAGGCCGTTACAGTAGTCTAACCTACTGGAGACAAATGCATGAATAAGTATCTCCAGGTCTGGCTTTGACATTATGTTTTTGATTTTGGCAATGTTTTTCAGATGGTAAAATGCCGCTGATGTTACTGACTTGATATGGCTGTTAAAGTTCAGGTCAGAGTCCATGATTACCCCTAGATTTCTGACTTGATTTGAGGGTTTAAGAGACAAAGAATGAAGGTAGCTGCTGACACTTTCTCTTTGTTTCTGTGGGCCAAAAACAATAACTTCGGTCTTGTCTGAGTTTAGCTGGAGAAAGTTGTTCTGCATCCATGCACTGATCTGTTGGAGGCAGTGGCTGAGTGAATCCACCGGCCCATATTCACCTGTTGACAGTGACACATAGATCTGAGTATCATCTGCATAGTTGTGATAAGAACCCGTTTCATCCTAGCTCCGGAGGATAGCACCTCTAGAGGCGCGCAGGGGAGGTCGAGTTGAGGGTAGCTTGGGTGATGGACCAGGAGGAGCGGGGGCTGGACGAGATTTGGGTGAACGACGGAGGGGGCGTGTTGGAGGGGGTTTGGATGAAGGACGTGTTGGAGGGACTTTGGGTGAAGGATAAGGAGGGGGCGCTGGAGGGGTAGGAGAGCTCCTGTGTGGTGTGAGGCTCACAGGTGTTAGGGGAGCCATCTTAATTCCTGACTTAATGAGGCTATCAAAATGGCTAGGTAGGGCCATGGGTGAAAGTGGGGGGGACGAAAAGGAAAGTGAGTCTTCACTGGGAGTAGATGTAGCAGGGGGCGCCCACAGCTGGCCAGATGGTGGTATTTCTGGGGCAAATCTGGTGGTTGTTGTTGTGGTTCTGCAGCTGGGTCCTTAGCTGGTATGAAACAGTTTTATTATTAGGGCAGCATCATTCTAACATCACCTGTTGGTCCAGGAACAGGTGGAGCTCCTTTAGCTGAGTTCTGTTTGTTTCTCTGACCAATGATGCTGACTGACCTTCATCTGATTCCGTCTCATCTTTGTCTTCCTCATTCTCTTCTGTCATTCATGCTGCTCTGTCTGATCTTCCTCCTCCTCACTACTCCTCTGTTGCTCTCCTACCATCTCTTTCCCTCCTTCTGCTAGACTTTTCTTCTTAAAATAAGAATATATGTAGAATTTCTCTTCATTCTCTGAAAATTGACAGACACAAGCATCAACCTCTGAGTTTAGGTAACTAAAGGTTGCAAATTTAATGGAAACAGGACAAACACACATCAGAATGTTGCGGTAACACAACAACCAGTGCTTCAATAGTGCCATGAAATGAGAGGCGCGTGTGACGGGACATCCTTTTTACGCATTAATAAAAAGTAATGGCACATCCACCATGATGATGATGATGTGGCGGATTTGCACACAATACAGATCAGGTGATCTAAAGTATAGTAAAGAGATTGTTAAAAGACACATAGAAAATATTTAACATAATATTTAATATACATAATATTTAACGTGTGTGCATGCTGAAACCGGTGTTCGCGATGCAGGAAGAGGGGGGGGCGTGTGAGGGTGTGGAGCGCATATTTAACAGGACGTGATCTGTTCTCTTTAATTACACCAAATATTGACTGTCCCTCAGTTTCTTTCCCCCTGTAATCTGTGTTGGGTTGTGTAGCCCCTCCCTAACGTGTTCTTTTTCGCTGGTTTTCTCTTCATAAGGTTGGCGCTTGCTTTCCCTCTCTCCTTTTTGTTTTACTGTCCAGCGGGAGAGGAGGGTGTCCTGTAATGTTAGCCATATGAATCCTCATTTTATGTTAGTTATTGTCCCATATACTGTTATTATTTGGAATCTGTTATGAAAACACAAAAACCTTTGTAGATGTTAACTGTTTATTTCAGAAAAAGAATTTCCTGAGCTCCCTCTACCTATTATACTCTGTTATTAAACTCTTCTTAATTTTTATTTATTTAACTTTTTATTTTGTATGCTGTATTTGTATCTTTTTCTATGAACCGCATCTGAGTCTGAAATAAAAGTGTTTATTACTTCTCACCCTCATGTAGGAGCTAATACGGGATGCTAACACGTGGTTTCTATTTTCTTTTTGAAAAATTGTCAGATGGGCAATAAACGGAGGTGGTCTCCAAGGGTGCTGCTGTGTCCTGACATCTATTGACTTCCTAAAACACAAAGCAGAAGTGATCCGGTTACACATACACGCGCGTTCAGTCGCCGTTTTGGACTTAAGGAAACAGTAATAAAGCAAGATCCTCTTAAGGAACTGAGACGGGTTCTTCTGTTTAACCCGTCCCAGAGGCTCTGAGGGTTCGAACGCGGAAGTGAACCCGGCGTCTTATAGGGCGGCCGTGGTGCAGCGGTAGGGCGGTCGACCCATAATCGTAATATTGCAGGTTCGATTCCCGCCTTGCACGCCCATGCGTCGAAGTGTCCTTGGGCAAGACACTGAACCCCAACTTGCCTCTGGTGGGAGGTTGGCGCCAGTGTTCGGCAGCGGAGCCACCATCAGTGTGTGAATGTGTGTGTGCATGTGTGAATGGGACTGTGACTGTAAAGCGCTTTGGGCCTTCGTAAGAAGGGAACGGAGGACGCCGGCGCAGGAAGAAGAGGTCATTTTGCAGATCAGCGACAATCCGATAGACAGCAGTGTGAGGTGGTCATTAACTAAAGCAGCTAAAACCTCGTTTGCACAAAATAAAACCAGAAGAACAGAAAGAAACAGAACTGTACATTTCTGTGAGAGAGTCCTGACAAACACAGGCGCCATCTTGCCTGTTGATCTTGTGATCAACTGTAAAACATGTAAAAAATTTCTTTATGTATAAAAAAAGTAGTAAAGTACACAGCAAACAAACAACCATTTAGGAACAAAAACAGCAACAACTGCAATGAAAGTAAATGAATAAATGAATGAAAGAAAGAAAAACACCACTGGGACCGTGGAGTGTCACTGTAACACGGTGTTGTACAGTCTGATGGCTGTGGGGGGGATGACCTGCAGTAGCTCCTTCTTGCCCTGTGGGGGCAACAGTCTTGTGCTGAAGGAGCTGGTCAGCGCCTCTACAGTTTGCTCCAGGGGGTGGGAGGGGTTATCCATGATGGATGTTAGCTTAGCTAACATCCTCCTGTACCCCATCTCCTCTATGGACTCCAGTCTGCAGCCCAGGACAGAGCCCCAGTTTGTTAAACGTCCTCCTGTCGCTGTCTGTACTCCCCCCCGCCCAGCACACAACTCCATAAAGATCCACTGAGGCCCCCACAGTGTCATAAAAGGTCCTGAGCAGCTGTCTGCACCAAAAGACCTACAGTGGTGGACTAAATAGTTGGTACCCCTCAGTTAAAGAGAGAAAGTCCATAATACTCACTGAAATGACTTGAAACATTAAAAAGTAACAATAAATAAACATTTTATGAAAATCAAATAATCCAAATCAGCCATTACTTTGGAGTTGTTGACTAACAGAATTATTAAAAAAATAAAACTAATGAAATAGGGCTGGACTACAATGATGGTACCTCCACAAAAGACTGAGAACTAATTGTCCAGGGGGTCATGATGAATTCAGGTTTATCCTGTAATTGACATCACAGCTGTTTTCCATCCCATAATCAGTCAGTCTGCCTATTTAACCCTTGTGCTATCTTGGATGACCCCACCCTTACTTTGACATGTTCTCCCTACCATGACAAAGGTGGAGAAAGGTGGAAAAATTTCATGTAATCCATTGAACCAGTGAAGATCACAAAAAATTGAAAAAAAAAGGTTCAGAGCTCTGTCTAGTGAAGCTATATGACCCAACTCCCAACGGTAAAGTGCCTAGGATAGCACAAGGGTTACAGGGAGACAAATAATCACGTAGCTGTTTGGTGAAAAGGTGTGAACCACACTGAACATGGACAACAGAAAGCCAAGGAGAGAATTGTCCCAGGACATTAGAAACACAATGATAGACAACCATGGTAAAGGTAAAGGCCATAAAACCATCTCTAAGCAGCTGGATGTTCCTGTGACCACAGTGGCACATATTATTCAGAAGTTTAAGACCCATGGGACAGTAGCCAACCTCCCAGGACGTGGCTGGAAGAGGAACATTGATGACAAATTGAGGAGACGGATAGTTGGAACTGGATCCAAAGAGCCCAGAACAACCTCCAAAGACATTAGAGGTGAACTCCTAGATCAAGGTCCATCAGTGTCAGATCACACCATTCGTGGTTGTTTGAGCCAGTGTGGACTTCATGGAGACGACCAAGGAGGACACCACTGTTGAAAGGAAATCATCAAAAAGCCAAAAATGCATGTTGACAAGCCACAAAGCTTCTGTGAAAATGATGAGACCAAACTTTTTGGTAAGGCCCATCAGCTCTATGTTGGTAGACTCAAACATGAAGCATCAACCAAAAGAACACTGTCCCTACTGTGAAACATGGAGGAGGCTCAGTTCTGTTTGGGGCTGCTTTGCTGCATCTGCCACAGGGGGTCTGGAAGTTGTTCAAGGTCAAATGAAATCTCCAGATGATCAAGGCATTCTGGGTAGAAATGTGTTGCCTAGTGTCAGAAAGCTTGGTCTCAGTGGCAGGTCATGGGGTCTTCCAACAGGACAACCATCCCAAACACACAGCCAGAAACCCCCCAAGAATGGCTCAGAGAAAAGCGTTGGACTATTCTGAAGTGGATTCTATGAGTCCAGATCTGAATCCATTGAACATCTGTGGAAGGAGCTGAAACATGCCATTTAGGGAAGACACCATCAAACCTGAGACAACTGGAGCAGTTTGCTCATGAGGAGGGGGCCAGAATACCTGTGGACAGGTGGAGAAGGCTCATTGACAAATACAGAAACCGTTTCATTGCAGTGATTGCCTCAAAAGGTTGTGCAACAAAATATGAAGTTATGGGTCCCATCATTTATGTCCAGCCCTATTTCATTAGTTTGTTTTATAAATAATTCTGTTAATCAACAACTCTAAAGTAATGTCTGATTTTGATTATTTCATTTTCAATAAATTTTAATTTATTGTTACTTTTGAACGTTTCAAGTCATTTCAGTGAGTATTATGGACTTTCTGTCTTTAACTGAGGGGGACCAACTATTTTGTCCACCACTGCAAGTCTTCTCAGCAGGTGAAGGCGACTCTGGACCCTCCTGTACAGAGCATCCAGGTTATTGGACCAGTCCAGTCTGTTGTTCAGGTGAACACCCAGATTGCGGGGTGCATGCATGCTTCAGGTCCCCAGAGATCAGGATCAGGGCTTGTGGGTGTTGTGTCTGCAGCTGGGACACTGTGCTGTCCACTGTCACAAGCGACAGCGGCGTCAGCCGATGGAGGGATGTAAACAGTGGCCACCAGCACATGGGAGACTCCAGAGGAAGGTAGTTCGTCTGAACGCTGACTGCCACCAGTTCATGTCCCTGCTGCTGCGCTGTTCTCTAACAGTGATGTGGTTCTGGTTACACCATCTGTCATGAACATTTGTCATTCACAAACACCGCCACTCCACCGCCTTTCTGCTCTGCGCTGTGCTCCGGTCCGCCTGCACCAGCGTAAATCTGTTGACAATTGTGTTAAGGAGGGAGGGGTTCAACTTCAGGACGGTTCCGTAAAAGAACGTTTTTGTTCTGTGAGCTGGTCTAGAAATACAGAATTAGGACAAACCTTTATGGATTCTGAGAGATCATTGTAGCTACACAAACGGGTCAAGATGATGTAAAACTTCAAACTAAAGGAATAAACAAACCAAGAAGACAGCCAAACACTTAACGCCAACACATTGTACGACCCAGCCGGCACGTCACTATAGCCGAGCTGTTAATTAAGTGGCTTCATTGGAGAGCTATCCATGCCCCAGACACCGCACGACCCGGGACAGTCTCAGAGAGTTAGAAGCAGGCAGTGAACCATTTATTCAAACACCCGCAAACAGCCAAACAGCATGGAGGTCACTTCAGCTTCCAGCCCTCTCACTCATGGTTTTCACCCATGATTCCCCACTTCCCATGAGTTTTAGGGGCTGAAGGCGGGGCTAACCCCCAGGTCGCTACAATATTGATACCAATTTGTGACTTGGTCGATTCATTCCAACCAGCTCATGGCTATGTGGTAGAGTACCTCCCCTAAGTAGAAGGTTATGAGTTCAAATCCAGGCCGAGTCATACCAGACTAAATTTGGGACCCAATGCCTCCCTGCTTGACACTCAGTGTTTCTGGGTTGGATTGGGGGGGTTAATCCATCAAATGGTTTCTACAGCTCACCGCTCCCCCAGGGGATGGGGCAAATGCAGAGAGCAGATTTCACATAGCTGAGTGTGACGTCTGATGGGACTTTAGCTATCCAGTTGCATCATTAATTTAGTACCTGCTGAGAAAAAACCCGACACAGCACTGGATTCAGGATCTCATTGAGGCTTGAAAGTGCTAATGGATCCTTTTTGCTTCCGGGAACTGTGGAGGCATGCGGACCGATCCGGCCCTCGATAAACACTCCAGTGGGCCGGAGGGGTCTTCTGCTGGGGACTTGAGGTGCCGTGGGGCAGGTAGCAACTGACAGAAATGTAACTCAGTGTATTTAAACACGCATGTGGAGTGACGTATGTATCGGAGGATGTTCGATTGGCCGTTCTGCATGTCAATCAAGTCACTTACTGCTCAGTGAGGATTTTGATTTGCTGACAGATATTTTAGGAATATATTTTTTTAATTTTTTGGTTATTTATCTTTGCTGGACTGAGATCTACCCTCATGTCCTAGAAGAGCGACGGGCGGATTGCACCCCTGGTTAGCACTAACTCACAGCCCCTCACAACTCCAATCTAACATTAGTGGTTAAGCAATAATGTTGACCGATAAGAGAGAGAACCAGCTGTACAGTCTGGAGCTACATGCCAGCTCAGACGAGGACAGCCAAGACGTTAATGGACCTGTGAGTGGATGCATCAGAATGGAACGGAGCAGGGAGACCGTTGCTTGCTGATTGAATCTTCTACGTAATAACTAATAATCTTGTCTAACATGCCTTCGTCTGCAACCGATTAGCCACAGAGAAAAACTCAAGAATGCAGTTTTAATTTTATTTTTCCTTTATGTATGTCCTCCATCATGAGAAGAGTTACACAAAAACATGTTAAAGACACTCAAAACCCAATTTTCATTGAGTGGCTGTTTAACTTAGATCATTAATTAATGTTTTCATTTTACACAAACAAATGAATCTGAATATTTCAGAGATTAAGAAGGAAACATTATCCCACGCTTTTGTTTGTTTTTTGTCACATAAAAGCTTTTACAGTTTCAGGACTTTTGCTTCGCACAACTTAGATTCACAAAAATCCTCAGATGTGTCACAACACCCACAAACAACCAACATCTTCACAAACTTTACAAATACTGTACACAGACAAAATAAACACACTGTAGGCCCATCAGGTTACGATTGGTTCTGGTTACAGCATGCGATTCACAAATGGCCCACAGTTCAACATGGTGCTGGTAAGATGCTCCTGAAACGCAAATCACATCAACACAAAAACATACAAACAATCACAACAATTTAAAAAGTAACAAAAACATCACATTTCAGAAATTAAAACAAACACGTTTTCAGAAAACAAAATGTAAAGAAAAACATTAAAAAAAAACCTATTTCCAGAAATCCAAATCAAATGTTAGAAAATGAAAAACAAATAAGAATTTGGAAAAGGAAAGTATGATGGGACATCCCTGATGAGATGATGACAGCTTGAAAGAGGGAAAGCAGAAGCCGTTTTGGCCTGAGCTGAGTGACCAACCACTGAACGTTTGCTGAAAGGTGACTCTATAGATGCTTGATTTCTTATTTCCTTCTTCTTACAGCAGATGGATCATGGAGGCGGTGGAGATCTGAAAGCCAGCCCACACTTCCATGAACCGGGATGAGGGTTCCTGCTCTCTCATACCTGGAGTAACATCCTCCAGCAGAAAATGGACACGAAGGGGCGGAGTCTCCTGTCAAAGTTAGACAGGTGACTCCCCCTCAGTCACAATCATCTGTTTCTATATCCGTCACACACTGCCACCTGATGACGACTCTGATGAAGATGGAACACATCTGTCGAGACGTGTCAGGTACATGAGAAACACAGCCTGGCTGACATCAAGAAACCTAAGAAATCAAATACAGACACTATGAACTTTATTGAACTGATCTATAGATGCTGTTACACATTTGGGTGCTGGTCTTGTTTTTGGATCTGTGTGAACATCCTGATTCTTGATGCATGATAACATCAAACTTTCAGATCTGTGTGGAGAACCAGCTGCTACATGCGTGTTAGGCTGAATCCAAATTCCTTCCCCATCCCGACATTTAGCCCTCCAAGTGGAGAGATATGGAAAAAATAGCATCTGGATGTTACTGCCACTCCATGACATCATCAACAGTCGCCAGTCGTCTACGGTAGCACGCAGCTGCCAGCGCTGGAAAAATACATAACAGGTTTATAACTATAAAAAGTCATGACTTACATTTAAATGTAAACTCAAAGAAATGTGTTTCTCCTCTGAGCCATGGGTGCCACACAGATCACCTACCAGGGGAGGGGAGGGGTACCCAGGCTTGTGTAGCTACGGCTTCCCATCATAAAAACAACTCTGGACTTCAGTAAAGCTCCAAATGCCCCTACAGAGCAATAGGGAGGAGCCGTAGGGGGAGGCAATACATTTGGAGTCAACCTTGAAGCCTTAGTCACATCTATCCTATAAGTGGATACGGACCGTCTACGAGCAAAACATGGCCAAACCTGTGTGGGGCACTCTAGTGGCCTGCAGGTAATATCAAGGTTGTGAGACGTAGAGCAAAAATGCTCAACGACATTTCTACGAGCAGGTTGTAGCAAACACTTCAACAACACATGGGGATTGAGTGAGTCGTGTCGTATGGATTGCTCATTTTTTAAACCCCCACTAAATCCATTAGCTGTTGCACCCCTTTTTGTCCCTCCTTGGTGCAGCCTAGAAATTAGTAAATTAGCCAATCAGAGTGTAGTTTGTGTGGCCATCCTACAGGCATCTTGGGGGCTCTCACAAACAACCTGCACACATTTTGCGTGCAGCATTTCGCTGTGGTGCAATTTACACTATCCCTGAAAGTATTTCACTGTACATTTACCACACGCAGGACAATGGTGCATGTGGACACCCTTCAGGTGTCGGTACGGCCTCAAGGGAACTGCAAGACCGCCTGCATTCCCCTAAAGATGTGGCTGCTCCGACCCTACGACCCTCCATGGACCAGACAACCTAAAAACCTGCTGCACCCAAACGGGTCAACCTGCTACTAGATCTGCATGTCTGTCCTGGTACTACACGTGCTATCATGTGCACTTTTCCATCTACTGAAAGGTCGTTAGATCTGCGTTGACCATCATGGTTTTAGCAACCCACTGTTCCATCTCTGTGAACCTGGAGCTGTGTCGATGTCTTGCTGTTAAATCTGTGTGAACCTTCTGATTAAGCAGTGTCATTTGTCAACATGAAACATATTCAAACATATTTTTTCTGCAAAATGAAACCAACGGCACAGACGTAACACCACCAGATGTAGAAATTACAGTGTGGCCACCGTAGGCTGGGGGGATTGGAGGTCCAGGATCAGATGGATGGCAGGTCTGTTCCAAAACTTTGCTTGGTTTGCTGTTCTTCTGTTCTCACTGTGATGAAAACTCAGATCCACCAGAAGGAAGACATTCTGACACAAAAGGGGTTTGGCATGCATGCAACAACAAGCACACAGACTTCCACAAACACTTCCCCACTGGGAAGGGAACAGCTTTAAAATACTTTTTCACCACAAAGAAGAATCATATTATCTTCACAACCCTGAAACTTGAGTGGATATGAATAATCAGAACGACCAGTCTACACATTTGCCTCATGCCACCCAGTTTAACCCTTGTGCTATCCTATGACCCCCCCCCTTCCATTGACGTGTTCTGCCTACCATGAAAAAGGTGGATAAAGGTGGAGAGGATTTCATGTAATCCATGGACACCAGTGAAGATCACAAATCATTGAAGAACAAAGGTTCAGAGCTCTGTCTAGTGGGTCTAGATCAGTGTTTTTCAACCAGTGTGCCGCGGCACACTAGTGTGCCATGGGAGATGGTCAAGTGTGCCGTGGGAAATTGCCCTCATTAACTGATCAAACAACATTTCCCATCTCCAGGATTTCAGCTCTTTGTTCATCCAAACAGGCCCTAATAAAACACTGAGTAGTTAGGAATATGAAAGATCATAAAATTATTTTTTCTTTGTGTTTATTTGATTCTATTAAAGTTATTTTGATAAGAATGACGGTACCGCGATTTTGCTGCAGCTATACCTGTTTGCGGAAAAGTCCCGCCCCTTTTACTGTCTCCACCAATCATTCTTGAAGGCTTGGTCACATGTCATCAGTCTGACCAATCAGAAGTGGTTAAAGTCTTCACTTCCTTGTTCTGATTCTGCTCAAAAAGTCTCTCAGTTCTAACAGAAATACCAGCTAAAGCTCGTCTTTAGCGGTGTAGCTTTCCACAGAATCCGGTGTCAGACCGTGGAACAAGTGAACAAAACAATGAAGCTCAGAGACGCTAGTCTTTCTGCGGTCGGCGGATTTTCGGCATTACATCTCCCATGATGCATTGGTTTAAACTGACTGTCTTAGCGCACGAGCCTCTCCTCTTATCGTCTTTAAACAACGAACACACATCAAACAGTTTTTGAATCTTTTAACTTAACTTTTAATATAACTTTAAGAAAAAAAACCAACTGCAGCTTCCAGCTTTTTCTGCCACAATCATCACAAAAATGCATGTGAGATTGCAAAGGGGCTGTACATCAATACAGACTATCAGCTTTTCCTTTTCTTTTTTTTTTTTTGGGATGCTGGTGTGCCGCGGAATTTTTGTCAAGGTTAAAGTGTGCCGTGGCTCAAAAAAGGTTAAAAAACACTGGTCTAGATGACCCAACTCCCAATGTTAAAGTGCCTAGGATAGCACAAGGGTTATATGACCATTTACTTACGCTTGTTAAAGCCATTTTACTTGTACAACATGTCATTTTTGTGACATCTTTTTGAAAACATGTTGCTTTGATTATTCTAATCCACATTTACATGCAAATATTAAGTTCACAAATGTATTCTTAGTATTTGTGTTAATATCTGCATCTAACTGTTTTAAATGGTCTATATCATGCTTTTCTTAAGCTTGTTAGTAAGTAAACTATATCCATGTGATCATATATTATCTTTGGCAAACTAAAGAACACATTTTTTATGAAATATTAGTTATGTTCAACACAGAGCCGGCCTCAGCAGTGTGTCTGCGTTTTACCCACGGTAACAAACATCCAAACTTTTGCAAAGATGGACGTGGATCTAAAATAAAAGTGTTTTTAATAAAAGTGTGTGAGTGTGTTAGCCTGGGGGTGGAGCTGGTAGGGTAGCGTCTTCCTAGAAGGGGCTGTTCCTCTCTTTGTGATGTCGTAATGTGAGGACCCACTCGTTTTTGTGGATTGGGAGGGGCTGGTGCCTAGAGATCAGGTTTTTAGATGAGTACTCAGCAGCAAAATATGGTTTTTGGGTTGTTTATAGAGAGGAAGGAACATTATAAAACACTTCAAAGCTAAAAAAGACGTTGATTTAGCATGATATAGACCCTTTAAAAGATCCCTCTGCCTTCCATTGGCACAGCCATCACACCAGGCAGCCCGTATATGCAGGACAGCCGCCCTCCCGTAAGGATGAGTAATGGAAGCCAGAATTTGAGGAATTGTTTGCATGCATCTCTGACTTTTGGAAGGAGTTCAAGTCTTAGGAAGAAAGAAGATACCCCTCTGCCAAAAAAAAGCAAGAACCCCTGCTGTCACACTCAGTCTAAAGCTCTGACCTGCAGTTAGGGAGTTTTGTTGACATATGATTGGCTGATAGGAGGACCGCTGGTGGGGGGATTAAGGGCAATATCGGGGTAAACAAGGAACCCTGTGAAAGTGATGTATTTAGCATGGTTGCTGTAGGCTCCAAAGCCATCTCTTTGGTGGGAGTAGAGCCAGACGACGTCTCCTGGCTTTAAGGCCAACATCAGGCTCTGACTCTGCAGGGCCTTTTCGCCGTGGCTGTCGTCATAGATCATGGCCTGCACCTCCAAGTGGTTCTTCATCAACTTCACAGAGAGCGTCTTCTGAGGCAGCTTGCCCACGTTGAATGAGAAGTAGTACGCCCCAGGAATGCGGCAGGTGAACACCCCCTCTGTGATGTTGAAGTCTTCTCCTATATTGACAAACGCCGCGTCAAAAGTGATCGGTTGGTGCTGGGGCATTCCGACTGGGTTCAGTCCCAGAATGCTCTGAGTGCGGCCGACAGAGAAGGCCGATCTCCTGTCATCTTCCTCAGCAGCAAGGGCTTGCTCATCCAGTTCGTCTCTGATCAGCTGTTCCTTCTCCTCCAAGGTGTCTTTTGGATTGGAGCTGGCCTCTTCTCTGGCCCTTTTTTCACCCAGTAGCTGACCATCATCCTGCAGGGGGGAAACAGGGTGTTGATAGTTATGAGTCTGGTAGCTGTAGATGTCAGGGTAGACAAGGTAACCGTTGAAGGTGGTGTAGTGTCCAGTGTTGCTGTAGAGCGCATAGCGAGGGTCACCATGGAGACGGAGCCAGATAGTGTCCCCAAACTCCAGCTGAAGCATGACGCTCTGGCTCTGAACCTGAAGAGGAAGACAAAACCACATTTTTCAGGGAGGAAACAATGGACTAATTATGCAAGTGTACAACTGCATAAATATAAAATGATTCCATCGTGAAAAATTGCTAAAACCTGAACCTCTCAAAGAGCCATTTGGATCAGTTTCCCACAGAAATGAAAGCAACGGAAGCAGCAACACTAGAAAAAATGGTTTTGCCGATATGTCGCTATAGTTCATTTGTTGAAGTAGCGTCATGACGTCATCACGTTCTGGTGGGAGGGTCTTTCATTTTCTCAACGTTAGCTCAGATGGCCAATGGCCATATTGGACTTGTAGAATGCGAGTATGTGACGTTTGAAATTGAAAGTTGAGCATTTTGTTTTTACGCAATGCACTGCGATTTTGCCCCGCTTCAAGACGCCCCAACCTAGTTTTTTTCCATCAGCCTCATCGCTGTTTTCCTCAGTGGCCTTCAGCCCTGATTCATTTGGAAAGTATCGTTCACGGTTTATTTTGAATGAAATGCTTTAAAAATGCTCATATTTGCTAACGTAAATGTGGTTTACTGTTGTTTAAACGTGTTACGTAATACGTAACGTAATACGTGTTACGATAGTTTTAGAACTTACTGCAGGGGTGTCAAACTCATTTTGGTTCGGGGGCCAAATTCAGCCCGTCTGATCTCAAGTGGGCCGGACTGGTAACGTAAAAGCGAGCGAAAAGAGAGCTGACTATGTCATCAGCTGTTGTTGTATCCATCAACTCAAGAAACTCATCTGTGACGGTCTCTTTACCATCTCTAATAAATTTGCACAGCTGTATATATCTGTGATGTTTTCAGAAATAGCAACCGAAAATGCAATAAATGACTGGATTCCTCCATTTGGCGTCCAAGTCTCCTCAGAGATTTTGGATCTGGAATCATAAGCCTTGACACTCATGTTGGCAAAGGCCGACTGCTTTTTCTGGCACAAGTTCACCTGTGAAAAGGGTTTGGATGTTTGCACCAACGTGTTTACAGTAAGGTAGCTGTCACTGCTCCATCACTGACGTCAATACTGCTGTGAATGCAGATGGTTGTTTTTTCAGTCCAGTCAGTGGTAAATCTTCTCTTTTCTTAACTGCAAATGGTGAAATTTTTCTTTAAGGTGAGTCTCATAGTGGTGCTAAAAGCTGTAGTCTTTGAAAACTGCAACCTGATGACATACCAAGCATGTAGGTTTTGCATTCAGCTTTGTGGAAAGAAAAAACTTTCCTGGAAAGCTCTCCACTCCACTTTTTGACAACATTTTGGTAATTAGGGTGTCGCTAATGATCATCCTTATAGCAAAATAACATCAGTAAGGCTCATAGGGAACCAAAGTGAATCTCACCTAGACGCAGAGCTGTTAGGTATTGATTTAGGCACGTGCAAAGATATGCTTTTTTCACCTGTTTTGCTTTTCCTTTGCTCCCCCTGGTGGCGGAATTGCACATTTCGGTTATTATTATTATTATTCGGATAGCACAAGGGTTACAAAATCACAACTTGCCACAGGAATGGACTAGAAACTTGCTTTCTTTTTTAAAAATCTTTATGATTTTTACTCTTCATGTTTGGGCTGGCCTAAAGAACATGGCGTTCGGAATACGGCCAAAGGGCCGTATGTTTGACACCCGTGGCTTAATGTGTCAAATGTACATTAGTTCGTCATAGTCCAGTAATCTAGACTGGATTACTGTAACTCTTTGTTGTTACCTAACACTCACAGCACTCACACAAAGGAGGAGTGTGGGAAGTGTGGAAAACCACGGCATTCACATCAAAGACTTTACCCTGCACTGAAAAATAAATACAACAAGTGTCAAAAGCATGGACATTGGGAGCGTAAATGTCTTTCTAAAGCAGTGAGAGAGGTCACAAATTATCTTCCAGAGAAGGCATATTTCCTTGGAGCCACGAACGGGAAGGATAAGGATTGTGCATGGACTGTAATTTTACCCATAAACAATGTGAGGGTGAACTTTAAAATCGACACTAGAGTGGATGCTACGGTTATTGATCAGGAAACATTCAAAAAGATGAGCCCTAAACCTGAACTGTTGGCTCCGGATACACACTTTGTAAGCCCTGGAGGTGACCTCAAATGCATGGGGAAGTTTTTTGGCGAAACCAGCTACAAAAGAAAAAACTATGCATTTAATGTGTACGTGATACAAGGAACAAGCTGCTTATTGGGTCGGAGTGAAGCCACAGAAATGGGCTTTGTGAAGAGACTCAAGGAGGTCTCAGATGTGTTTGGAGCTGGAGGACTGCTTAACACTGATCCAGTAAAAATTGCCCAGCGTGAAGAAGCCCAACCATATGCAGTACACGCAGCCAGACGGATACCTTTTCCACTGGTGCCACTGGTGAAAAAGGAACTTCAGCGCATGGAGACGGAAGGCATAATTGAAAAAGTCACACAGCCAACAGAATGGTGTGCTGCAATGGTGCCAGTCCTCAAACCCAATAAAAAGGAGGTTTTGTGCAGGTCTCCGGCAACTGAATAAAGCTGTAAAGAGGGAGCAGTACATCATGCCCACAGTGGAGGAGATGCTGCAGAAACTCACAGGATCAAAAGTGTTCACATCACTGGATGCAGCAAGCGGATTTTACCAGATTCCCCTGCATGAAGAGAGTAAGATTTTGACAACCTTCATTATTCCATTTTGGAGATACGCCTTCCGCTGTCTTCCATTCGGCATAACAAGTGCTCCAGAAATTTTTCAAAGAAAAATGACAGAGACTCTTGCCAACCTGGAAGGTGTAGAGATCTTTATGGATGATGTTTTGATCCATGCAGAGACAGAGGAGCAACACGACCAATGACTGGCCAAGGTTCTGAAAGTCATAGAAGCAGCAGGCCTCAAGCTGAACAGAGCAAAGTGCAAGTTCAAGCAAAGAGAAGTTTGTTTTCTTGGTCACATAACTGATGAGGCTGGCGTCAGACCAGACTCACAAAAAGTGACTGGTATAGGGAACTTTCCACAGCCGCAAAATGTAACTGAACTCAAAAGGTTCTTGGGGATGGTTAATTATTTAGCCAAGTTCGTACCAGAACTGTCAACCGTGGCTCACCCATTGTATGAGCTACTGAAAGGACAAGTGGAGTGGATATGGGGACCTGCACAGTGTGAGGCATTCCGAAAGGTGAAGACGGTGCTGACTACCTCTCCAATTCTCACCTTCTACGACACCAGCAAACCCACCCTTGTGTCAGCAGTTGCTAGCAGCTATGGGCTAGGGGGCGTGCTCCTTCAGCAACACGGGGACCACTGGAAACTGGTAGCTTACTGTTCCAGACATCTCAGCGATGCAGAAAGAAGATACGCACAGATCGAAAAGGAGTGTTTGGCTCATGTATGGGCATGCAAACACGTTGACAACACTTTTGACAAACCGCTAGTACCTCTGATGAACAACAAAGTCCTGGACTGTGTACCAGTTACATGTCAGAGGTTACCGATGAGATTCATGCGTTTTAATGCCATAGCAGAGTATGCTCCAAGCAAGACCTCAGCGGTGGCAGACGCCCTCTCTAGGAGCCCTGAACAGCGTTATGGTGATGAGACGAGTCATGAGGATGTGGCAACACATACTGAGGTGGTCCTGAGTCAGGTCCCAGCCACAACATACAGGATGACAGAGTTAAGACAACACACAGAAAATGACAGTCTGCTACAGGCAGTCATAGGCTTTATCAGAAATGGGTGGCCTGAGTATGTTGACATGGTACCGGAGTTGATCAGGGAATTTTACCATGTCAGGGGAGAACTGTCAGAGGTTGATGGGTTAGTCATCACAGAAATGAGAAAGACTATATTGAGGAGAATACATGATGGACATCAAGGGCTGGTTAAATGCAGGGAAAGAGCTAATCAGTCTGTGTTGTGGCCCAGAATGTCTGAGGAGATTGTGACAACTGTGCAACACTGTGCATTCTGTAGGGAAAAAAAAAGGTTCACAGAGAAAGGAGCCATTAATGCCTAGTGAGCTCCCATCAAGGCCGTGGCAAAAGGTGGCCATAGATTTGTTGGAGTTTAGGAAGAAACACTACTTAGTGGTATCAGACTATTTATTACTCCAGATATCTTGAAATACTGAACCTGAAATACTGAACTACCAGCAGTCAGGTTGTAGCTAAGCTGAAAGCCACATTTGCACGTTTTGGCGTCCCAGAGGTGCTGATGAGTGATAATGGGCCCCAGCTAGTTTCTACGGAGATGAGAGAGTTTAGTCAGAAATATGACTTTGTTCATGTCACGTCAAGCCCACACTACCCACAGAGTAATGGTCAGGCTGAGCGGGAGTTCAGACAGCTAGAAGTATTTTGAGACAGGATGATCCACTTCTTGCCTTAATGTCGTACAGAGCCACACCTTCCTCCTCCACAGGTGTTAGTCTGGCGGAACTGCTGTTGGGCCGGAAAATAAGAACAACGCTACCCACCTTGCAGGACAATCTGACACCAGGGATGGCCCACAGAGGAGGAGATCCAACAGGCAGATGCAGCTGCCAAGCAAAAGCAAGCTCACTACTACAACAGCAGAAATGGAGTAAGACTTTTACGTCCACTGCAGCTGGGAGAGCCAGTGCTCACCAAACTGGATGGACAGAAAGGATGGACAACGTCAGCCGTGGTTCAGAGTTCTAGCTCTACTCCAAGGTCCTACGTCATGGAAACAGAACAAGGAGAGCGCTACAGAAGAAACAGACGACACCTGCAGTTCATTCTATCACCACCTAAACCTGTCAGTGAGACCACCAACCAGCAGATTCTAGAAGACACGCAGGAAGGGGAAAAGCAGCAAACTTACAACTTCCCCAGGGACAGGTACCATCACTCGCTCAGGCAGAGTGAGCAAAGCCCCAGTCAGACTAGATTGGTGATTTCAAACTTTTGCGGGAAGATTAGTAGAGAAGATTAGTAATCTCTAAAATATGTATGCATTCTTTGTTGATGTATTTCAGCAGCTGTTTCAATTAGTTAAGCCATTTTTGCTGGAGCTGTTTTGAAAGAAAAGGAGGATAAGAGAAACAAGGAAACATGTTAACCTCAGGTAATAAGATAAAGGAAGAATGTTAATTTTAGGTAATAAGTTTAAGCCTTGAATAAGGCAAAATGTAAAATTTCAAGTAATAGTATGAAGCCTATAGTTTTTATAAGGCAATTGAGTTATTATTAAAATAACTGTTTTTTCACAAGGAAGTTAGCAGTTCTACTAAGAGTTTTCCAAAACATTGTTACTTGAAGGGGGAGATGTGATTTTGGAAATGACCAGTAGAGGGTGTAACGATCATCTATTTATTTATAGAGCTCATTACGTTTTTTAGGGTAATTAGATTCTTTACATAGATATATGTACACACCACAGATTTTACTCTTTGTTCTTCAGATTTTTTTTATGTAACACAAGTTAACCAAACAACAAAAAAAACCCCAAATAATATAATATAATAATCCTCAGTCTCAAAACCGATTTGTTTTCTTTAAGTGTCCCGTTAATGTCCGTGCTGTAGCGTCTTCCTTTTCAGAGTTCACGGTCACTCCCACTCCCGACACGTAGGCATTCTCCACAATGAAACGACATCCAAACGAAAGAAGAAAAAGGAATCCTCTCACCCAAGGGTTGACTGTCCAAGTTTGTCCAAACAGAAATAAATCCCCAAAACGGAATCCGATGCCTCGGGAGTTAGATGCGCTTCTTTTTTTTCTTTTTCCTTCAGGTCTCTCGTAGACTCCCTGAAGTTTTCCCCCGTCACCGCAGGATGAGCCCCCCCCCCTACTTTGGTCCTCTTTATCCACTCAGTCCCCAGTACCGTCAGTCACATGACATACTGCTGACGTGTCCTTAATACAAAAAAACAAAAAAATAACAACCCATTCCTGAATGACATTTCCTGAGGAAATCGGAAATAGGACTTTACAGTGTTATGGGAACAAATGTTTTTGACACAGAATTCAATCATAATGTCAATTTCTTATTTTAAATACTTTTGTGGCTACAAGGGCACTGGTGAATTGAGCATGAAGGTATTGAGGTGGAAAGAGCATAAGGTAGTAGTTGATGAATGACTGGAACTGGAATGTATGTTAGAGAGCAACGGAGGAATAGTCTATCAGTCTAGGTCAGACAAAGTCTATCAGTTTGAACCTGCAGACTGTCCTGCATTCTATTTTATGTCTGTAAGACAAGAACAGACATTACACCTCCGGCTGTAAAAGATGACCAGTGTCTCTGCTGCCGGGCGTGTCAAAGCGTGCAAAGAAGGTGTTTGAGGTGTCAGGCAAGGTGGGGTCATGAGTAATCTGTTGCGTGTTGCTGCTGTGGTCTGTGATGGTTCTAGTGCCTCTCCACATCCCCCGTGGGTCGTTGTTTGCAAAGTGCTCCTCTACCCGTTGTCTGTATCTGCGTATCTGCTGTATCTGCGCTCTGCCCAGGCCGTACTGTAGGCCAGCCTGTCATCTGACCTTTAGGCTGCTTCCCGAGCTTTGAGCAGAGACTGCACCATGCCATCACGCAATTCATCCAATTAAAGTCTTTCACCTCTCCCACAGTTCCAATTACCACAGGTGTGCCCCAAGGCTCTGTCCTAGGGCCCCTGCTATTCATCATTTACATTCTTCCCCTTGCTTATATTTTCCGTAAACACAACATCCACTTTCACTGTTATGCAGATGATACCCAGCTCTACTTCTCCTCCAAGCCTGACTCCACTCTTCCACCTGCCTCCCTCTCCAAATGCCTTCTTGAAATAAAATCCTGGTTGACTGCAAACTTACTTAAATTAAATAGCAACAAACTGAACTACTCATCGTAGGAACAAAGACCACCCTAAATAAACCCCCTAACGTCTCCATTTCCTTTGATCACTGCTCCATCCTGCCCTCCCCACAAGTTAAGAGTCTGGGGGTCATCCTCAACAACACTCTCTCCTTTACTGCCCACATCAATAGCATCACCCAGACGGCCTATTTCCATCTTCGAAATATCCGCCGTCTCTGCCCCTCTCTCAGTCCTCACTCCACGGCCATTTTAGTCCACAGTCTCATCACCTTTTCGTCTGGACGACTGCAGCTCCCTTTTATCTGGACTCCCATACAAAACTATTCACAAACTAAAACTGCTCTAAAACTCTGCTGCCCGGATCAGAACACAAACCCTATGCAGAACACACACGTCCTACAGAAGCTCCACTGGCTACCAGTGCTTCTTTGGATTAATTATAAAATCCTTTTGTTGACCTTCAAAGCCCCCCATAACCCCGCCCCTCCATATCTGTCTGACCTTATCCACGTTGCCATTCCCACCCGCTCCCTTAGGTCTGCCTCCTCACTCCAGCTTGTTACACCCACCGCTCGGCTCGTCACTATGGGGGCAGAGCAGCTGAATGCTGCTCTGGAACTCACTTCTTGGACTCTCTTCTGGAACTCACTTTCCTCAGGTCTACGGAACATGAACTCACTCCTGCAGTTTGCTAAAAATCTCAAAACCCATCTCTTCAGACAGCATATCCACCCTAATTAATTTATGATTTTATTGTTTTGTTTTGAACTAATGTGTCTTTCTTGTAATAGTATTCTATTGTTCTCTATCTGTCAGGCGACCTTGGATGTCTCTGGAAAGATGCCATATAAATAAAATTCATTATTATTATTATTATTATCAAACCATGGATACTGGTTTGGGTACACTTTGATGGACTTTGTGGGCAGAACAGCATCGGTGCAAAACTGCACATAGCTCAGGACTGATGTTGTGTGGGCCTCAAGGTCTGAGCCATCTTTGAACAAAACAGTCTGTAGTGCTGAAGAAGCCTTTTTGGTCCATACCTGAACTATTTTGGTGGTTGGTTTGGTCCTGCAGATCAGAGGTCTTTATGTGGGGGTTAGCTCCACAGAGATGGGATCTGACAGGCCCAGGTGAGGAGCTGCTGCAGCCTTGTATGCACCTGGGATATTGCACTAGACTTGATCCAGTGAGTAGCTGTCTCTGGTGGGAAAGTGTATAAACTTCTGAAATTTGGGGAGCACTGCTTTGAGTTCCACGTGATTGAAGTCTCCTGCCACAATCACAGCTGCTTCTGAGTTGGAGTTCATCTGCCTGCTCATCAGGTAGTGGAGCTCCTCCAGCGCTAGCTTAGCGTTAGCTTGAGGTGGGATATAAACAGCTATGATCAGGATGGAGCAGAACTCGCTCGCCATTCAGAATGGCCTGCATTTTCACCGCCAGGTATTCCAGGTTCGGTTTGCAGCGCATTCCGATGATGTGTGTGGCTGCACACCAGAAGTAAACCGAACCGAAACTGCAGTACCGAAACGGTTTGGTTCAGCTACGTGTATCGTTACACCCCTTGTGTAAATGTTCATGCACATTTTTTATAGGAATGCTGTCGGCAACAGGTCATAGAGAACACTTATATAATATGTTTTAGTAAGTTAGGGTGAAGTAAATGAGAAGCAGGCAGGCCATATAGATTTTCATTTTTTCAACCCCCTGAACCCTGAACACTGTGCAAGAAGGGTTCTTCACTGAAAGGTATATATCAAATAAAATTGTAATTTGAAATGTGTGTATTTTTGTACATTTTTGTGTTTTATTTTTATCCTGTCCAGCAAGTGAACAGAACAGACTGCGGCTGGGGGCCTCTTGTGGAAACCGGATGCTTACTTCAGTCGCGTCTGACTTTCCAGGCGTGATGACAATCGCCACTAAACTGGTGTTTTCTGAATTTAATAATAAACATGAATCCACTAGTGCCTGCAAGTTTATCATTAGCGTATGGGATATATACCAGAGTCAGTCACCACATATCAGGCAGAGCAGCTTCTGATACGTTAGAACAACTGTCTCAATAAATCATTCATTCATTTTCTATACCGTTTATTCCCTTTCGGGGTCAGGGGGCTGCCGTAGCCTATCCCGGCCACTTGGGCGAAGGCAGGGGATGCCCTGGACAGGTCGGGTAGAATGTCCACAATCACACCCCATTCACTCACACACTCACACCTATGGACAATTTAGAGTTGACAATTAACCTGTGAAGCACGTTTTTGGATGGTGGGAGGAAGCCGGAGATCCCGGAGAGAACCCACGCATGGACGGGGAGAACATGCAAACTCCGTACAGAAAGGTCCCCCATTGATGTTGTGTTTTTCATGTCCCCCAGCTGGGACTTGAACCAGGGACCTTATTGCTGTGAGGCAAGAGCGCTAACCACTGCGGCACCGTGGAGCCCCTCAATAAATCAGTTTTTGGAATAAAATAAACTCCTGGTTTTGTCTGTAAATAGCAGCTGTATTTTTCTTTGAAGTTGAAGACCATTATTCGGTTTTCTCACTGACTCTTTTTCTCCACAAGAAACTTTCTAAATATGTTTTATTGTCTTGTTTTTGTTAGCTTTTTGGCTTTGGTCTTTTAAAGTAACTGTCCTAACAAAGTCACATGACCCGTGACTTTAAGCAGACGGATGTAGTGAACAGAATCCCGTAGTTTTCCAAAATACAACTTCCTTTATAATCAGAAAATAAACAAAGCAAAAATAATCAAAGTTAGTGTATGGATATGACCTAAAACACGATTTTAGTAAATGTAAGGCGTCATCATTACAACCACGTAGACCTTATGATTGCTCTATCAAACTGCTCACTGGAGCTAGTCTACCCATTGGAAGATTATTTAATTTGTCTTCCCCGGAGAAAGAAGCCATGGAGAAGTATCTCCAAGAGGCGCTTTCAAGTGGTCATATTCGTCCATCTTCCTCTCCTGTGGGTGCTGCTTTTTTCTTTGTCAAAAAGAAAGACAAGACCCTTCATCCTTCCATCGACTACAGAGAACTCAACCAAATTACCATAAAAGACAAGTACTCTCTGCCTCTCCGCAGTTTAGTTTTTGATTCCATTCAAGGCGCAAAAACTAAACTGCGCTTTTGCAAATTTGATCTGCGCAATCATTTTATTCGCATAAAAGAAGGAGATGAATGGAAAACTGTGTTAAATACCTTTGTTAGAACATTTTTAATACCTAGTTATGCCTTTTGGCCTTACTAATGCACCTGCAGTCTTCCAACCTCTCGTCAATGATGTTCTTAGGGACTTTCTTAATCGTTTTGTTTTTGTTTACCTGGACAATATTCAGATCTATTCTCAAGATCTGGTCAACACAAAAACTCATGTTTGTCGTGTCCTTGAACGTTTAATGGAGAACAGACTCTTGGTTAAAGCTAAAAAATCTGAGTTCCATGTTTCCACCATCCCTTTCCTGGGATATATTCTCGAAGCCAGCTGCATTCGTCCAGACCCTTGCAAAAATAGAGGCAGTCACCAAGTGGGAACCTCCTACCAACAGGGAAAAAGAAACAACAGTTTTTGGGCTTCGCTAATTTTTCGATTGATACGTAACTACAGTCAAATTGCCTACCTCTTAACTAAGCTCACTTCACCTTTAAAAACCTTCAGCTGGAGTACCAAGGCCCAGGAAGCATTTGATACTATAAAGAATCTCTTAGTTTCGGCTCCTACTCTCATTCAGCCAGATGCCTCACAACAGTTTGTTGTGGAGATTGACGCTTCTGACGTTGGTGCAGTCCTGTCCCAGAGAGAAGCATCATCTCTCAAACTTAAACCCTGTGCCTTCTTCTCTAGAAAATGATCCTCCGCAGAACGGAATTATGATATTGAAACAGAAAACTGCTGGCCATTAAACTTGCCTTGGAGGAGTGGTGTCATTGGCTGGAGGGGGCGGCACAACTATTCATTGTCTGGAACGACCACAAGAACCTGGCCTATCTGCGTTCAGCAAAGAGACTCAATTCTCGCCAAGCCCGTTAGTGTCTGTTTTTTGACAGATTCAATTTCACTATCACCTACAGACCCGCCAGCTACAATGTTAAACCGGACGCCCTCTCACGACAGTTCAACTCCTCTGACGATTGTACGGACTCCACCATTCTCTCCCCCACCTGCATTGTGGGAACCCTCACCTGGGAGATCGAGTCTTGGGTGCAACAAGCCCAAGGTGAGGAACCTAATCATGAACCTTGTCCTGATGGAACCCTATTTGTGCCCTCTTCCCTAAGGTCAGATCTTCTAACCTGGGGACATTTTTTCAAAGTCTCCTGCCATGCTGGTGTCCACAGAACCCTAGCCCTGCTCTGCCAACATTTTTTTTGGGCGTCTATGGAGTAGGATGTGAGCGAGTACAATGGTGCCTATTCTATCTGTGCTTGTTCCAAGTCATCCAACTCTCCTCCCTCCAGTTTGCTCCACCCGTTGGCCACACCCAGTAAGCCCTGGTCACACATTGCTCTGGACGTACCTACCATCGCTGTTTCCAGTCACAGGAAGTCAATTTGGCGGTGCAACACCACCTCTAACGTTGCAGGCGCATCTGGGGTCAGACCTGAACAGCTCTCCTCCACACTAAGGAGAACAATTTCAGAACCGCCAATCGACACAGGGTGGTGGGACCCACCTACCAACCTGGTCAAAGGGTCTGGCTCTCATCCAGGAACATCCCCATTCAGTCCACCTCACGGAAACTTGCTCCCCGTTTCATTGGACTCTATGAAATTGACAAGATCATTAACCCCTCCTGCGTCCATCTACGCTTGCCTGCAGCTCTTAAGATCCATCCATCGTTTCATGTTTCCCAAATCAAGTCTGTCAACGAGAGCTCGCTTAGCCCGCCGTCCGCGGCCCCACCTCCCACCTGTATCATTGACGGTGCCCATTCCTTCACTGCTAGTTGGGTTTTGGATGTCCGGCATCAGGGCTTTCAGTTCCTGGTGGACTGGGAGGGTTATGGCCCTAAGGAACGGTCATGGGTCTCCAGTTCCCTCATCCTTGACCCCTCCCTTATTGACGACTTCTACCGGGCTCATCTTGACTGACGTCCTGGACCACCTGGAGGCAATCGTTGGGGTGGGGGTAGGGGGTACTGTCATGGTACCTCCGGGAGTCCTCTCCTCCTCCCTCCCTTCTCTGCTCTTCCTCCTCAGATTGAACCCAGCTGTTGACACTTCCCTCATAAACCCTCCTGCATTTAAGATGGCCTTGCTCCAGCATTCATCGTTAGTTCGTTGCCCACTATGGTGCAGTACCTAATCTCTTGTGAAAGTCATGTTTACCAAGTTAACCTCTCGTTTCATAATTCAAGTAACCAAGTTATCATTCCTGTCTGCAGAACTTCCTCCATCACAAGTGCCGACCTGGGTTCATCCTCAAGCTCCTGGCTATTAAGTCCACCTTGCAATCCAGACCTCCAGCCACGCCGGCTCACCACGTCACGTAACGTCACCAAGCTCCAACCTCACCTGCCTTGTCAAAACGGTTTCCACTACACGCAAACAAGACAACTTACCTTTTGTTCCACTCCTCGTCTCCGCCCTCTCTGGTGACGGCATCCATAGAAACTCCGTCAACACCCAAGAACAAAATTAAAACTTTTTTTATGTCAAGTCCTCTTGCATGATCATTCCGGGTTCCAGCACTTGGGTCTGTTCTCATCATAGCTAATCATGACAGAAAGTGTGTAGTAAGGCATTTTACAGACTTAATGCAGCATAAATTCAATAGGTTTTCACCTTTTGTAGGTTTGCTAACAAACATGATCCCTGCAATAAATTAGGAAAGTCTGTATTCACCGTATTCATAAATGGGATCGAATTGGATGTCAAACAGTTCTAAATGGATCTGTGGAGTGATAATTAGCTTTTGAAAAACAGCCTTTCCATATATCTGAGCATTCACTCTGGCTTACTCCATGGAGGGTGCCATTTTTTAGTCTCTATGGTAACTACATTCTGATTATGTAAACCAGGTGTGAAAGCACAAGTGACAGACCACAGAGACACAATGGAGCTCCCTGTTTGAATGTTGTAAATTGCTGACTGGAGCCCCCGTGGATGAAGAGCAGGGGAGTGCTAGCTCCCACTGTATAGGTGTGATAGTAGCATGGCTTCTGGGATATCCCATACATACTCAGAACAGCCACTATCTGACAGCACATAGGTGGTTGAACCACTCTTACATGTGGTTTAGTGGTGGTTATGCTTGTACTGTTGGTTGGCTAGGAACTGGAAGAATAATTCCAAATGGTTTTTAGCCAATACCCAGAGAGCATTTAGCGCTGAAATCTTAATCTATGCTTTTATTACATCAAGGATAGATTATTGTAATGCCCTCCTTTCTGGTGTAAAGAAAACCACACTTAATCGCGTGCTGCTAGTCCAGAACTCTGCTGCACACCTTGTAATGAGAACTAGAAAAAGGGAGCACATTACACCAATCCTAAAATCTCTGCACTGGCTCAGTGTCAGCTTTACGGTTGAGTTTAAATTTTTTTTAATAGTTTTTAAGAGTGTCCATGGTCTTAGTCCTTTTATATCCAATTTGCTTAAAACGTATGAACCTCCCAGAGCCCTTAGGTCCTCAGGTGCAGGCCCGCTGAAGGTCTCTAGGGTCAGGACAAAAAACCACAGCGAGGCCTCTCTTAGATTCAATTCAACTAATTTCATTTGTATAGCCCAAATTCACAACTACAGTCGTCTCGATGGTACGGAGCCCCTGTCATGTCATTAAAAAATTAAAATATATCTCGTTCCCACAGATTAATAACTCGTTCGCACGAAATACTATTCCGTTCCCACAAGATAATATTCCGTTCCCTCGAAATGATTAACTCGTGCCAACGCAATAATTAATCTGTTCGAACGCAATAATTAATCTCGTCATAAGTCATTCACACGGAAAGTTAGACTGAAAACATTCCTCTGTGGACAGGCTTATTGTCAGACTAGTTAGTATTCAGAGATTATTTAACTTCATGTTAATTGTTTAAATTAAACTTAATAACAATAACTATTGTTTTAAAAGGCTGCTAGAAGTTGAAGCTGGGGTAACTATGGTGCTCTGGGGTTCTGTCCTCTTTTCTCATCTACCTCTACTCTTCCTCTCTTTTTAATGTGATATCGTTTAATGTGATAATGTGTTCTAAAGATAAGCAATTATTATTACATATCGGTACCGTTACTGTTTACTGAAATCATGAATGAATGTTTTCTGAAGATCATCAATCATTACTAGACACTGGATTTTGTTACTTCAAGAGAATCTGTTTGATCAGAACCGGATTTAAAACACTGTAAAACTATCAAATGAATGAACTCAGTAGGGGTGGGATTATATAAGCTTGCTTCTTCCCACTCCTTTTCAAGCAATAAATCAAATTCTACTTATAATTCAGTTAATGATCACTGCATTTAATTAAGCAAATGTGATTTAAGTGACATTTTTGTCTTGTTTTCTGTCTTTTTAATCTATGCATGTCATCATTTCTGTAATGAGTTTGATAAATATGTGTAATTTCTTTATTGCTTTGACTACAGTACTTGAAATAAATCAATAAATCAAAAAAAAAAAATCACCTGTCGGTCCTGGGGGAGGATCCCTCCGTCATGTGGGCACCCCTGAAGTTTCTTCGTTTTTTTCCGGAATCCGTTTTTTTTTTGGGAGTTTTTCCTTACCGTGAAGGGGAGTCTAAAGGCAGGGATGCCAGTATAGCTTAGTCAGTTTGTTGGTTCATTTTCATATTTTCCTATTGAACTCTTTGTATCCGTGATCCTTTTGAGTTCATGTTTTACTTCAAAGCCCATCTAGATGACTGTTGTTGTGATTTTGGGCTATACAAATAAAATTGAATTGAATTGAATGTACTGACACGCCAGCCAATAGGATGACAGAGCAGACGCCACCTTCTGGGTTCTCGCTTCTTTAGCTTTTTTTTCTTTAGTTATTTCTCTTTTACTTATGTTTGTTTTTGTGTATTTTATTGTGCAGGGTTTATTTATTTATTTTATTGCATGCATTGGGATTGGTGTTTTCTTCATTCTTGTTTTGTTTTTATGTCCAGCAACTTGAGCTGTTTTGTACATGAAAGGTGCTATAAAAAAATTTGAATATGAATTTAAAGTGTCAGGAAAGAATCAGTAAATAGTATTAAGAAAGGTAAATAGTATAAAAATATTAAAATAGTATTAAAACATAATGATATGTTACCTGGAAACATAGCCTATTAAATTATAAAAAAGCTCTGTGTAGAGCTAGAAGCCAGTACTATTCAACCTTAATATCAGAGAATGGAAATAATCCCAGATTTCTTTTTAGCACTATTGCTAAATTAACTCGCAGTCAGAGCTCAGTAGAACCAGATGTTCCTGTTTCTCTCAGCTCTGATGATTTTCTTACATTTTTCGATAGTAAAATCTCAAATATTAGACATAAGTTAAATCAAGTTATTCCTACTATCAGCCCAGAGCAGGCTGAAGCGGTGGAAGTGGAGGCATCCTTAGAAACCTCTGTAACATTAGACTGCTTCACTAATGTGGATCAAGTAGAAATAGCATCAATTATTACATCCTCCAAATCCTCAACTTGTCTGTTAGACCCAATTCCCACTAGACTTTTTAAAGAAACTTTTCCCCTAATTAATGATTCCATATTAACGATGATAAATACCTCTCTAGAAACGGGTTACGTGCCACAGTCTTTTAAATATGCAGTTGTTAAACCTCTTCTGAAAAAGCCCAGTTTGGATCCTAACATCTTGGCCAACTATAGACCGATATCAAACCTGCCCATTATTTCTAAAATCCTAGAAAGAGTTGTAGTTAAGCAGCTTTACTGCCACCTACAGGACAACAGCCACTTTGAAGACTTTCAGTCGGGGTTTAGACCCCACCACAGTACAGAAAATGCACTAGTTAGAGTCTCTAATGACTTGTTATTGGCTTCAGAAAAGGGACTACTTTCTATTCTGGTCCTGTTAGACCTCAGTGCAGCTTTTGACACTATCGACCACAGTATTTTACTCCATAGATTAGAGCAGGACATAGGGATCAGAGGATCTGCTCTCCAGTGGTTTAAATCCTATCTGTCAGATAGATATCAGTTTGTTAATGTAAATGGACATTCCTCTCAGTGCACTCCAGTTAACTACGGAGTCCCACAGGGCTCAGTCTTAGGACCCATCCTGTTTGTGATCTACATGCTACCCTTAGGAAACATAATCAGGAAACACAGCATTGATTTTCATTGTTATGCCGATGATACACAGTTGTATTTATCCATGAAACCTGACCAGAATGACAATATAGAGAAACTGAATGCCTGCATCAGAGACATCAAGACCTGGATGACAATTAATGACCTCCTCCTGAACCCAGAAAAAATTGAGGTAATTACAACTGCATTAGAACTGCCTTTTTTCACCTGCAGAATATTGCTAAGATCAGAAATCTACTTCCTAAGAGTGATGCTGAAAAACTCATCCATGCATTTGTTACGTCTAGACTGGATTACTGTAACTCCTTGTTAGCAGCGTGTCCTAAGAGTTCCTGAAGAAGTCTCCAGCTTGTTCAGAACGCAGCAGCTAGATTGTTAGCAGGAACTAGCAGAAGAGATCACATCACTCCTGTGTTAGTTTACCTTCACTGGATCCCAGTTGATTCTAGAATCCAGTTCAAGATCCTCCTGTTAACCTATAAGGCCTTACATGGAATGGCCCCGTCCTACATTAATGACCTCAGAGTCCCTTACCATCCAATCAGAACACTTCACTCACTAAATGCAGGACTGCTTGTGATTCCTAGAATGAGTCAAAGTACAGTTGGAGGTAGAGCGTTTAGCCACCAAGCCCCTGTTTTATGGAATAAACTCCCAGCTCATGGAAGAGAGGCCGACTCAGTTTCTACATTCAAAGTTAGACTGAAAACATTCCTCTGTGGACAGGCTTATTGTCAGACTAGTTAGTATTCAGAGATTATTTAACTTCATGTTAATGTGTTTAAATTAAACTTAATAACAATAACTATTTGTTTTTAGGCTGCTAGAAGTTGAAGCTGGGGTAACTATGGCGCTCTGGGGTTCTGTCCTCTATTCTCATCTACTTCTACTCTCCTTCTGTCCTCTATTCTTGATCATTATTCATCATTTAGTTCTCCATGCCTCTGTTTGAGTGTTTTTCAATCTGTTTTGAGCCACAGCACACTTTAACCTATGTGCTATCCTAGGCACTTTAACATTGGGAGTGGGGTCATCTAGACAGTGCGCTTACCCTTTTTTTTTCCAATGATTTGTGATTTTCACTGGTGTCCATGGATGACATGAAATCCTCTTCCCCTTTATCCACCTTTTTATGGTAGGGAGAACACGTCAATGTAAGGGTGAGGTCATAGGATAGTACAAGGGTTAACCTTGACAAAAATCCCGTGGCACACCAGCATCCGAAAAAAAGAGCAGAAACTCATAGTTTGTATTGATCTACAAGGAACAAGGAAGTTAAGACTTTGACCACTTGTGATTGGTCAGACTGATGACATGTGATTAAGCCTTCAAGAATGATTGGCGGAGACAGTTAAAGGGGCGGGACTTTTCCTAGAACAGTTATAGCTGCAGCTAAATCGCGGTGACGTCATTCGTATCAAAATGTCTTTAATAGAATCAAATAAACACAAAGAAAAAATAATTTTATGATCTTTTATATTCCTAACTACTCTGTGTTTTTTTCAGGGCCTTTTGGATGAACAAACAGCTGATTTCCTGGAGATGGTAAATTTTTTTAGTTCAGTGAATGAGGGCAATTTCCCATAGCACACTTGACCATCTCCCGCGGCACACTGATTGAAAAACACTGGTCTGTTTGGTGCAGTGATTCATGTATTGTCCCTCTTTCCCTCTTTCCTCTCCTGGGGAGTGGGAGTGCTTCCAGATTCCAGTTGGCTCATCCTTGCTCCTGTTCCTGACCGTGTACCTCCTCTCTGCTCCTACACTTGGCTGTGGATCCTGTCTCCGGCTCGTCTCTGCTCTGTACCTGGCTGAGTCCATCCTGGGGTAGGATCCCTCCTTCATGTGGACACCCCTGAGGTTTCTTCGGTTTTTTTTTTGGGAGTTTTTCCTTACCACGAAGGGGGGGTCTAACGGCAGGGATGCCAGTTTGGCCTAATCAGTTTGTTAGTTCAATTTAGTAGTTTCCTATTGAATTCTATGTATTCATGATCCTTTTGATTTTATGTTTTACTTTTACAATTATT
Source organism: Oryzias curvinotus (assembly GCA_023969325.1). Taxonomy (NCBI): domain Eukaryota; kingdom Metazoa; phylum Chordata; class Actinopteri; order Beloniformes; family Adrianichthyidae; genus Oryzias; species Oryzias curvinotus. The sequence continues at coordinate 136,510 of JALJSC010000191.1, read as the reverse complement.
GGTACGGAGCCTATCAAAATGACTGTTGTTGTGAATTTGGGCTATACAAATAAAATTAAATTGAAATTGAATAGTGTCTTATTTTAAACCAATATTCTAGTTTTACCTCTTTGGCATTTGTGTTTTGTTTACATTGCATACTGGCTGGAAACGGGTTACGTGCCACAGTCTTTTAAATATGCAGTTGTTAAACCTCTTCTGAAAAAGCCCAGTTTGGATCCTAGCATCTTGGCCAACTATAGACCGATATCAAACCTGCCCTTTATTTCTAAAATCCTAGAAAGAGTTGTAGTTAAGCAGCTTTACTGCCACCTACAGGACAACAGCCACTTTGAAGACTTTCAGTCGGGGTTTAGACCCCACCACAGTACAGAAACTGCACTAGTTAGAGTCTCTAATGACTTGTTATTGGCTTCAGAAAAGGGACTACTTTCTATTCTTGTCCTGTTAGACCTCAGTGCAGCTTTTGACACTATCGACCACAGTATTTTACTCCATAGATTAGAGCATGACATAGGGATCAGAGGATCTGCTCTCCAGTGGTTTAAATCCTATCTGTCAGATAGATATCAGTTTGTTAATGTAAATGGACAATCCTCTCAGTGCACTCGAGTTAACTACGGAGTCCCACAGGGCTCAGTCTTAGGACCCATCCTGTTTACGCTTTATATGCTACCCCTTAGGAAACATAATCAGGAAACACAGCATTAATTTTCATTGTTATGCCGACGATACTCAGTTGTATTTATCCATGAAACCTGACCAGAATGACCAGATAGAGAAACTGAACGCCTGCATCAGAGACATCAAGACCTGGATGACAATTAATTACCTCCTCCTGAACCCAGAAAAAACTGAGGTTATTATACTAGGTCCTAAAAACCTGAGAGATGCTCTGTCTGCTCAGATAGTCTCCCTGGATGGTGTAAGTATAGCCCCTAATTCCACAGTTAGAAACCTTGGGGTCTTATTTGACCAGGATTTATCATTTAAGGCTCACATATCTCAGGCGTGTAGAACTGCATTTTTTCACCTGCGGAACATTGCTAAGTTCAGAAATATACTTTCTAAGAGTGATGCTGAAAAACTCATCCATGCATTTGTTACGTCGAGGCTGGATTACTGTAACTCCTTGTTAGCAGCGTGTCCTAAGAGTTCCTTAAGAAGTCTCCAGCTTGTTCAGAACGCAGCAGCTAGATTGTTAGCAGGAACTAGCAGAAGAGATCACATCACTCCTGTGTTAGTTTCACTCCATTGGCTCCCAGTTGACTCTAGAATCCAGTTCAAGATCCTCCTGTTAACCTATAAGGCCTTACATGGAATGGCCCCGTCCTACATTAATGACCTCATAGTCCCTTACCATCCAATCAGAACACTTCACTCACTAAATGCAGGACTGCTTGTGGTTCCTAGAATTAGTAAAAGTACGGTTGGAGGTAGAGCGTTTAGCCACCAAGCCCCTGTTTTCTGGAATAAACTCCCAGCTCATGTAAGAGAGGCAGATTCGGTTTCTACATTCAAAGTTAGACTGAAAACATTCCTCTTTGGACAGGCTTATTGTGAGACTAGTTAGTATTCAGAGATTATTTAACTTAATGTTAATTGTTTAAATTAAACTTAATAACAATAACTATTTGTTTTAAAAGGCTGCTAGAAGTTGAAGCTGGGGTAACTATGGTGCACTGGGGCTCTGTCCTCTTTTCTTATCTACCTCTACTCTTCCTCTCTTCTCTATTCTTGATCATCATTCATCATTTAGTTCTCCATGTCTCTGTTTGGTGCAGTGATTCATGTATTGTCCCCTTTTTCCCTCTGCCCTCTGGGGAGTGGGAGTGCTTCCAGATTCCAGTTGGCCCATCCGTGCTCCTGTTCCTGACTGTGTACCTCCTCTCTGCTCCTGCTCCGGCTCGACTCGCGCCCCTGACTGTCCCGAACCCCGGCTGGATGAAGCTCATCTGCTGGACTTTAAATATGTAGCTGTAGAGTTAGATAAGTTAATTCTTCTCTAAGAGTTCTGGTAAATCGCCTGTCCGTCCTGGGGGAGGATCCCTCCTTCATGTGGACACCCCTGAGGTTTCTTCATTTTTTTCCGGAATCCGGTTTTTCAGGAGTTTTTCCTTACCGCGAAGGGGGGTCTAAGGGCAGGGATGCCAGTATAGCTTAGTCAGTTTGTTCGTTTATTTTAGTATTTTCCTATTGACTCTTTGTATTCGTGATCCTTTTGAGTTCATGTTTTACTTCAAAGCCCATCGAGACGACTGTTGTTGTGATTTTGGGCTATACAAATAAAATTTAAAAAATTGAATTGGCTAAAATGGGTCATGATGGCTTAAGAAAAGTAGAGATTGTGCTGCTCAGGCTGAAGCACTAGCTCATTATTCCACACTGGCCGTCTCCAGTGATAAAAGTCCCACCTGTGTTGAGATTTTAGATTTCAAAAAGTACTGTGCACAAGACAGACCCTCTGGGGATTCCTTTCCATGTAAGTTATCTGTTTTTGGGTTGTTATATACCCCCTCATCCTTCACTTGTAGTCCATTTTGGCTGGAATTAAATCTCTCCTCAGGTTGGCAGTAAACTGTTTAAAGAACTCCAGTAAGTGCAGACAAAGCAGTCCTGAAACTAAGAGGACATTCCGAGTCATTTCTGCAAGTCCTTTGATTGTTGTTAGAGCTTGAAATTTAAACAGAACTCAAGATCTAGAGACAGATCAAAGGGTCTACAAGGGATGGGCAACTTCAGGCCTTGAGCACTGTGTTCCTGCATGTCTTCCAACATACCCTGCTCTGGTACATTCAAATTGGCCGGACACCAGGTAATCAGTCATGAGTAGGGCTTGGATATCTGGAAATTAGGCTAGTATGCTGTCCCTCAAAGCTTGGAGTTGCCCATTCCAGGAGAAAAATTCAGAAGAAATCTAAAAGATGTCAGGCAGAGCTAGGAGGGAATCTGAAGACCAATTTAAAAATCAGATCTCAAATAATACATTGGAAATTGGGGACACCCTCTTGAATTTTGGCTTTTCAATCAAGATATGTGTAGCATCTGAACACATACCAAAAAACCCAGGCAACCCAGAAACAACTCAGAACAGTGAGGTTTTCTACCAAAGATTCAACAAAGGATCTGGATGGAGAGTGTAGAATCGTTATCTTCTTGAAGGGGGCAGTGGAGGAAGGCATGCAAATGAGGAAGCTGTGATCCCAGCAGAAAGTAGGAAGTTTGCATAAATTGTAATTCCAAGTGGCTGGTTTAGTAGTTAAAACAATACCATGCAGCACAAAGAGCCAGAGAACATGAAGAGTCAGGGGGGACAGCGTTGGAACTCTTGAAGACACCATCTGGATCAGTAAACAAGGGCAATCACAGGTGCTTGGTCAAGGACAGAAACCTAGTCGCTAACACTTGATCGCGGACAGAAGTAACAAAAACGAGGCAAAGATGTGGTCGGAGACATAGCTGGGCCACAACCATGAACTTGACTACTAAACTGACAAGGAGACCGATTGAGAGGACTGGGAATAAATATATATACCCGAACACAGGGGAGATTAATGAGCTTGATTAGGAATGACAGGTAAACATGACAGAGTGTGGAAATCCATGGTGATTTTGGACTCACAACAAACACCTGTGATACTGCATTTGAACCTACCTTTCTCTCCTCTCCAGCGTTTTCCTCATACACAATGGCCTGCACTTCGTTCCTGTTCTTCATCAGCATCACAGAAAGGTCTTTGTGGGGGAACTTTCCTACTGTGAAGGAGAAGTAGTACGCTCCCGAGATGCGGCAGCGGAACAAGCCAGCCTTTGAATCAAAATCTCCTCCAATGTTGACATAAACAACATCAAAGGTCACGGTCATTTTTGGTCCTCCCTCCATGCTGTTGGTGCGAGCCACCGAGAAAGCTGAGCGCAGCTCTACTTCGTCCAGCAGACGAACCAAAGTCTGCACGCCGACTGGCTGACTCACGCACAGCAGAGCGACAAGCAGGAATGGCAGCAGCATGGTGTCTGGGGAGCAAAGACACAAAGCAGTGTTACTTTTCACATTCTAAAACAGCTTAAAAAACTTTTTTTTTTGATTGAAGTGTCTCAATCACTAACCTGCAACGCTCTCAACTCTGAGAGGATTCTGTTCCTGTACTTGTTTAAAGAGATGCTGTTCACAGTCCAATTAGAAACTCTTCTGGAACCTCTCCAAAATACCTTCATACCATCACAGGAATGTTGTCAAGACCAACTGCTCTCCACTCTTCATCCTCTTACATGCCTTCCTCACTTCATCCTTTGTGATCTTTGCTACCTCCTGCCTCACAACAGCCACCTCTTCTTCTTTGAAAGAGAAGAAGAGGTGGCTGCTCTAAAACTCTCCTCATTCACCAGTTCTTTCAAGTTTCCTTCCATCTTTTCATCACACTCGTGGAACCTGCCAGCATATTTCCATCTCTGTCCTTATCTTTTCACCTCTGTTCCTCTACCTCACCTAAACTGGTCCGCCTCTTCCTTTTTTGTTTCCAACCTGTCCTTCAAGTCCTCATTCCCCCTTTGTTTGGCCTCTGACACCTCACCTTCTCCTTGTTCTACATCTCCCTCTACTTCTGTCTGTGTTCTACTTTTTTTTTAACTTCTAAACTTCTTTATCCCACCACTCAGTCTCCTTGCCTGCCGTCCTCATTCCAGATGACACACCAAATACCTTCCACTCAGTCTCTGATACCTGTCCATTCAGGAATCAGGAATCTTTATTGTCATTTTATCACATGATAAAACGAAATTAGGCTCTCTGGTCCCGGGCCAGCCGTTTACATTCAGACTTAATAAATAATATAATCAATACGATATTAATATGTTACGGTGTGGTTCTGATGAGTATTGCACAGAAACTATGTTTCAAATTGCACAGTATATTGTATTAGGTATTGCACAGCCCTGTGATATTGCACTTCAGAATGAGTTTGTTGTCCATGGAGAGGGGGGGGGGGGTTGTGGTGATCAACCGGAGTTCAACAGTCTGACTTCTTCAGGAACGAAACTGTTCCTCAGTCTGGTGGTCCTGCTTTTTATGCTCCTCAGTCTCCTACCTGAGGGGAGCAGGGAGAACAGAGGGTGTGAGGGGTGAGTGGGATCTTTCAGGATGCGGGAGGCTCATCTGAGAGACTCTCTTGATCTCCCAAAGCCTGCTTCAACTCATCCTTGGGAGCCACACAGTAATCTTCCTTTTTCAAATTCCCACACTCACCTCCCAGAAGTTGCCTTTGAGTTGCGTCCTCTGCTCTGCCACACACAGAAACACCCAATGCTGTCTGGCTACACTCTCCACAACCACAACTTTGCAGTTACTAATCTCTTTCAGATTGCAACATCACTAGCAGCGGTTACTTGTGCAAAATGTGTTGATCGAACCAAAGCTCTGAACCTTTGTTCTTCAATGATTTGTGATCTTCACTGGTGTCCTTGGATTACATGAAATCCTCTCCACCTTTATCCACCTTTGTCATGGTAGGGAGAACAGCTCAATGGGAGGGGGGGGGTCATAGGATAGCACAAGGGTTAACAAAGCATCCTCCCTCCCCTCAAACACAAAGCTATAAGTCTGGCTGGTCTGCTCAGAGACATGGTTTGCTTGGTTCACCGGCAGCCGAGCCTGGACCGCGCAGGGTCCGGACGTCAGGAGGCACGAAGGGCTACTCCCCGGTGCCCCCCTCGCGAGGAGTGTAAGAGAAGGGAGAGGCGAGGAGCCAGCTGGGCGAGAGCGGAGTGCAGAGGCATCAACGCTTCACACTGGCCGTCCACAGAGTAAGCTGGTCGGTCCTGTTTGAGCTCCAAAGCTTTCTCTGGAGCGAAACACCATCTTTGCATGACGTTAAACTAGAGCAGCAGTGACACACGATCAAAATGAACTGTTTACATGCCAGATGATCGGACCAACAATTGGCATAACCAGCTATCTCCATCAGAAAGAAATTTTGATCCGAATGAGTCTGATAGGGGCAGAATATTCCGAAGGGCGTGTTTACATGACGCATTCTTCTTCCGATCAGATGTTCTTTCTGATTACTTTTGTCCATGTAATTGCAGCTAGTGAGGGGGATTCTGTCACGCTCTTTTTGGATATCCTGTGCCGTCTTTTACTCATCATCTTCAATCAAGCTAAGGTATTCACATGTGGCCTCAGTTATTTAAGGCTTTTTCCTTTTCTCCATTGTTCATGTTCATGTTAAATAAAAGTTCTGGTTGCTGACTTTGCCTGTCCACAAACATGAGAATAGCATGTTTGTCTCTCCTCCACCCCAAGATTACCATTATGAAAAACAGTTTTTGGACTTCCTGCGTGTTTGTGTGTAATTTTGTGATTAACTGTGTGTACTTGCAATTGTGTATTTTCACATACACTAGAACATCAAAAACTTCAAGTTCAAAAGACACTTTACACAACTTGAAATTACATCAGCTTAAAGCTTACTATGAATTCAAAATGACTCCAACGCATACACATTTTTAAATAGTTGTCCAAAGTCTGATCTGTAAAATGTATCATTGGAGGAAAGCAGCTTTGAATCAATTCTAAACAACCCTGTTGTGACCATCAATTTCTCGTGCAATCTCTACATTTGCTAAACATAGAAGGAGGATGGTCTTTTCTTAACAGCAGAGGTGAAAGTAAGCCGGAACGGTCCGGAGCGGCGTTCCGTTAAAAGATTTCGAGGCGGAACGCCGTTCTAGTTGGGAGGAGATCCGCTGTGTTCCTGATTTCACTTCATAACACATGACAGAAGCATTTTTTTATTTGGCGTATCGACCGATAAAATGCTCTGGATCTCTTTCCCTGTCTGCCTCGTAGCTTTCGCTCTCGCTTCCGTAAACAAGCCTAATGCGCATGCGTGGAAACGTGGTACGTTTGATTATTTGTTGGGGGACATTCAATTCGATCAGCCAACTGAGCATTAATGTTTATGCCACACGGAGGAGCAACGGGACGCGAAAAACAATAAATGAATCAAACTTCACGTCACTTATGTGATTGGTCAGTTTAAATTCAATATAAATTTAGTTCACGATAGACAAACGAAATCTTGATATTGAAAAATAATGAAGCACGTTATTTAAAAGAAAAAGCAAAAAAAGAAGAGCATGCAGAGAAAAATAAATCAGATATTTAAGAGGAAATTCCAAAGTGAGGATGAAGATGGGCAGACAAACACTTCTGAAGGAGAGGATGAAAAAGTGAAAAGTCGAAATGCAAATTGCATTGAAGAACCCACTGAGACACCAGGACCATCAAGCTCAGGTGACCCTTTTGTATTGCCAGAGTATCCTTCAATCTGGACAAAAGAACAGTATGAACAATTTAAAGAGAAAAATGAATGGATATTTGTCAAAAACGGAATGCTTGGCTGCCAAAAATGCCACACTGTAAAAGATCTCGGTGTTGCCTCATCTCGGGTGGTAAATATTGCACCTAACTGGGTAGCAGGAAAGATATGCCCATCTGGACACACAAGAGATGTTCAGCTGTCGTCATTGAGAAAAAAAATACATGAGCACAAAAACTCAGCAGCTCACAAAGAAGTTGTGAAAATTTTAGAGACAGCGAAAAAAGACACTCTTGTAAACATGAATACCAAGAGTCAAGATTTTGCCTTTGAGACAACTGCCAGGGTCTTCAGGACAGCCTATTACGTGGCCAAGTACAATAAACCATTCACTGACTTTGAAAGTTTGATGGATCTACAGGAGACCAACTCAATCAACATGGGGATAGTTTTACACAGCAAAACTGTGTGTGTTGATATTGTGGATCACGTGGTTTCACAAATGAAGAAAGAAATTATGACAAAAATTATACAAAATAGGAGCAAGATAACAGTATTGGCTGATGAATCAACTAATGTTGGTAACAAATCAACGCTCATTGTTTTTGTGAAAGCAAGTGTAGATGGAGCTATGGAACCTATTGCTTTTCCCTTGGACCTTGTGGACCTGGACAGCCTATGTGCTGCCCACATCAAAGAAAAACTCATAAACTGCCTGTTAAAAAATGGTTTTACCATGCAGTTGCTGCAAGAACTACTGATAGGATTTTGCAGTGATGGGGCCAGTGTGATGTTAGGGGTGAAGTCAGGAGTTGGAAAGTTGCTGAAAGACGACTTTCCATCTATTGTTCTCTGGCACTGTTTGAATCACAGACTGGAGCTTGCTGTAGACCAGGCACTTGATAAAACAGGGGGGACAAAAGATTTCCAGGCCTTCCTTGACTCCCTTTATTCACTTTACAGCCAATCACCCAAGAACATGAGAGAGCTCAGTGAGTGTGCGCACAATCTGCACATCACCCTTAAAAGGATTGGTAGAGTATTCAGCGTTCGCTGGGTGGCTTCATCCTGGAGGGCAGTCAATGCAGTGTGGCAGTCATATTCAGCCTTGGCACAACATTTTCAGAAAGCATCAGAGGACAGCAGCAGAGACAGCAGAGAGAGAGCCAAGTTCAGTGGTCTGCTGTCTAAGTTGTGCACTGTTCATTTTCTCAAAAGTCTGGCACTGATGGTGGATGTTCTCACTGAACTAAAAAACTTGTCTGAAATTCTCCAGAACAGAAAAACTACTATTCCAAAGGCCCATGAGCTCATGACCAACTACCTGAAGCGCATTGAGAGCCTGAAAACCTACCCAGGAAAACACACTGTTGAAGCAGAGCAGGCCGAGCAGAAGATGGAATTTAATGGACATCAGTTAAAGGTGGGCAGGTCTCCCACCATTGACTCTGCTCTCTTCATAACTGCAGTGGTGGAGAGCATGAAGGAAAGACTGTTTACAACAACAGCCAACAAAGCACAAAGTAGCGTGACAGCTGACCGCAAGGAGGCTTACAACAGCCTTATCAATCAGATGGCAGTCCTTCACCCAGAAAACTGGGATCAAGACAATCCTCGATTTGGAGAAGAGGAAGTCAGAACTTTGTGTGAACGTCTCAACATCAATGAGCAAGAGGCCCATCTTGGGTACGTTGAGTTCAAGGCTAGTGGAGGGAGAAGCATTTCTCCTCCATTAAAAAAATTACTTCTGGCAGTGGACACACTCTCAGCCAGTAATGCAGATTGTGAAAGAGGGTTTAGTACCATGAATAACATAATGACTGACCTCAAAGGCACCATGACGACAAAAAATGTCTCAAACCTCCTGTTCATCAGCTCATTTGGACCTCCCTGCATGAAGTGGGATCCAATGCCATACGTCAAAACCTGGCTAGGAAAAGGCAGGAGACCAGCGCACACAACAAGTGGCATGGCCCGCAGATCCCCTAAAACTGATGAGGAATATTACCAGCCTCTTTGGGACATTATGACTTAGTTCAGCTAATTAAGCATGACTCAAGTTCTGATCTATTTGGATGTTCACATTTTTCATGTTCTGAAAAATTCACAATGTTCAATTAAAGATTGTTTTCACAAAAACACCTTGTCTACACACGTTATTTATGTATAAAATTTGATATCAAGTGCATTTATTTCCTTTAACTGCTTTAAAAAAATATACATTTGAAAATAATTTGTCATAGTACCGGCAAAAGAAAAATTCTACTTTCACCCCTGCTTAACAGTGAAAAATTTCCAGTGCTATGACCGTTTGCAGTACATGTGTTTGGGTCTTTAGAAAGAGTCGATTGTGTGTGTTGAACACAAACCCTCCCTTTCTGGAAAGAACTTTAAATTAATGTTCTACCACAATGGATGAGTCAGTTTGTCATTGAGTGAGTAAATGTCTGCATGAGTGGATGTTTGTGTGTGCATTGGTGAGTAAAGGTATTTGTGAATAGTTCTTTGAAAGACTTTGTATCTGATTGTGTGAATGGGGGAATACGTGTATGTTGGTGAGTAAACATGTGAACGATTGGGAAAGTGAAATCCTGACTGTGGAGAATTTTCTTTCTGTTGAAAGGAGGGACGTAAAGGATAACAGATCTGCATCCAAACAGGAATCCAGTTATAGGAGAAACAACAGTGTTGGGTGAAAACCCCAGACACAAACAAGATTATGTTGGTAAAAAGGTATGAAATCAATCAGGAAGTAAATTACCAATTTTTTTAATTAAAGAAAAAATAGTTTCTCCCTTAAAAAGCATTTTCATTACTGTTTTAAATACCAAATGAATAATAACATGATTGTATGCATTTAGGTAAAAACATCAGACTGTATCAAATCGCTACACAGTCAGTTTTTTTCAGTTTTTTTTTCTTTTTTTTTTTTTCTTTGAGGTTTTGAATTGTGGACATGGTGATGTGTATCAAATCATGAAAGAGGGAAAGATTCATTCCTCAGGTGCAGGTTGGAGCACAGATAACAGAGACTGTTCTCTGAATGCTGTTTTTACACCAAAGGATGGGCAGAAGGATAAGACAGCAGCAGCTCTGCGTGCCCACAGTTGGACAGAAGTCTGAATTGACCCAAGCAATGACAACTCATGGAGTTTCAAGGGTGAAAGACAGCGTGTGAGGGTTGGTGGTGGGGGGATGGGGGGTACGCGAACACAGATTCAGCACATAATAAGCCCACAATGCCACATTCTAAGAATACATATTCCGTTTCTTTGAAACAATGAGCAGTTTCCATGGAGACGGTCCACTGAAGCAGTATCAAAGCCACAAAATGTATCTGAAAGCTCAGCAATGGAGAGGAATCCTCAGATGTTGAACAGCCATGTGTATGTGTGTGTGTGTGTGTGAGTGTAGGTGTGTGTGTACACGTGTGTGTGTGAGCAACAACGCATAGAATTAAAGTATGACACGCATCTTACCCCAAGAGCTTTTATCATCAGTCTCCTCATCCTCTCATCCTGTCTAGGGCTTGGGTTAGCAGCTAAAACTCCATAAAGTTCAGCTTCAGTTCCAGAAGGGGTTTATATGAACATACTCGAAGAGTAACAAACAACCCCAACTGTAAAAGCAAGCATGTCCATCACAAGAGGCCCCCAGCTGCATTCTGTGCGTTCATATGCTGGACAGGATAAAAATAAAACACAAAAACGTAAAGAAATACACAAATTTAAATTACAATTTTTTTTTATATATACCTTTCAGTGAAGAACCGTTCTTGCACAGTGTTCAGGGTTCAGGGGGTTGAAAAAATGAAAATCTATATGGCCTGCCTGCTTCTCACCTACTTCACCCTGACTTACTAAAACATATTATATAAGTGTTCTCTATGACCTGTTGCCGACAGCATTCCTGTAAAAATGTGCTGAACATTTACGCTAGGGGTGTAACGATACACGTGCTGGAAACCCGGGTTCGATTCCCACGGCGGAATGAACAATTAATGGTGATTAATGGAATGGGGCAATTACCATAACAATGGAAATGGGGCAAATGCCATAACAATGACGGGCAATAACATCACCCAGTGAGGGTCCTTGGGCAAGACCCTTAACGCTAATGCCTACCTCACTATATGAGAGACAATGAACCACATGTCATGCCGGCTCAGACGTCGCCCGGCCAAACAAGGTCAGGTGCTGGGGGACCAGAGCACTCTTATGGAAAGTGGGCTACTGGAACAAGACGGAAATGGACTAGATGCGAGAACAAGGATCTGTTAGGATGCTACTACTCAAGTAATCCAACCCAGAGGGGGTACATGCAGAGAATGTGGAATGAATGGATGCTTCGAAACCCACAATCACGGATATCTGCCAAACAACTGGTAGCCCAATGCTCGAATATCCACAAACGCCAACTCCTATCACAGCTTGAGATTGAAGTGATACAATACAATGCCACGGGAGAGCCAGAACAACAGGTCAGAGAGCCAGAACAACAGGTCAGAGAGGAGGTTATACCACACTCACACCCTGAGATTGGGTACACAGCCCCAACAACCACAGTTACGCTGAGCGAGGCAGCAACTGACCTGAAAAACAAGATAATGTCTACAATGAACACTAGGCAACCCAGACACCAGCTACAACGGTTAAGTGATGTACTGCCTGAAAGTCTACTGGAAACTGTGAATGAAGCATTGAGGGCAATTCCTACCACAACCATCACAGAAACCAATGAACTGGTTTACACTTCAGCAGCAGTGATCCTTGAGATGCTTGGCTATAAGAGCAACCATGGGAGAAAACAATACCCACCATGGAAGCAACGGTTAGAGGCCAAAATCAAGGCAACTCGGAAGGATGTGAGTAAGCTGACAGAGGCTCAAAGAGGTACAATGAGAAAGCAAGTACCTAAGAGGTACAGCCAGATGCCCATAACTGAAGCCCTGGAAACCGCCAAACAAAGGCTCCTAGCCTTGAGTAGCCGCCTAAAGAGATACACAAGAGACAATGAAGCCAGACGAATAAACAGGCTGTTCGCAACTCAACCAGCGAAAGTGTACGCTCAGTGGCAGGGTCAAAACAGCCGAGCAGACCCACCAAGGCTAGAAACTGAACAGTACTTGAAAAGTATATGGGAGAAAGAGACAGCACATAACAGCAATGCCCAGTGGCTGGTCTCTCTGAGAAAAGAACACAGCAACCTCCCTGAACAGAATCCAGTAACCATCACAGTGGCAGACATCCAAGAAAGAGTCTCAGTTATGAAAAACTGGACAGCACCGGGCCCTGACATGATACATGCCTACTGGCTAAAGAAGCTTACCACACTCCACGAACGCCTGGCAGCACAAATGAACCAGCTGCTAAGAGATGGGACTCACCCCGAATGGCTAACGGAAGGGCGAACGATCCTGATCCAGAAGGATCCCTCAAAGGGTGCAGTCCCATCCAACTACCGGCCAATAACCTGTCTCTCCACAACATGGAAGCTCATGTCAGGCATCATTGCAACCAAGATAAATAGGCACATGGATCAATTCATGAGCAACACACAGAAGGGCATTGGTAGAGACTCCAGAGGAGCCAAACACCAACTCCTGGTCGACAGAACAGTCGCCCAAGACTGCAGGTCACGACACACCAACCTGTGCACAGCCTGGATTGATTACAAGAAGGCCTATGACTCAATGCCACACACATGGATCACTGAATGCTTGGAGCTGTACAACATCAACAGGACTCTAAGAGCCTTCATAAGAAACTCAATGAAGCTGTGGAAAACCACCCTTGAAGCCAATGGGAAACCACTTGCACAAGTGTCCATCAAATGTGGGATATACCAAGGTGATGCTCTGTTCCCACTGCTGTTCTGCATAGGTCTGAACCCCCTCAGCCAAATAATCAACAAGACTGGCTATGGATACCGACTCAGAAATGGGGCCAACATCAGTCACCTCCTCTACATGGATGACATCAAGCTATATGCTAAGAACGAGCGTGACATTAACTCCCTGATCCACACCACCAGGATCTACAGTAATGACATTGGGATGTCATTCGGGCTCGAGAAATACAGCCGGATGGTGACAAAGAGAGGCAAGGTAGTCCACACAGGGGGGGTCTCACTCCCAGAAGGAACAATAGCAGACATTGAGGACAGTTACAAGTACCTTGGAATTCCCCAGGCAAATGGCAACCTGGAGCAGGCAACAAGGAAAGCTGCAACAGCTAAGTACCTTCAACGAGTAAGGCAAGTCCTGAAAAGCCAGCTCAATGGCAAGAACAAGACCCGGGCAATAAACTGCTATGCACTGCCAGTTATCAGATACCCTGCAGGAATAATAAGATGGCCAAAGGAAGAGATACAGACCATGGATGTTAAAATACAGAAGCTCCTCACCATGCATGGAGGGTTCCATCCCAAATCCAGCACTCTGAGACTGTATGCTAGCCGCAAGGAAGGAGGCCGAGGACTAGTGAGCGTAGAAGCCACTATCCAGGATGAAACATCCAAGATGCATGAGTACATCAAACTGAAGGCCCCAACTGACAGTGTGCTCAGTGAATGTCTCAGGCAATGGAGAGCAGAGGATACAGTGCTGGAGGACAGATCCTCATGGGAGGACAAACCCCTGCATGGGATGTACCACTGGACCATAACTGAAGTGGCTGATATCAAGAACTCCTACCAATGGCTAGAAAGGGCTGGCCTACAGGACAGCACTGAAGCACTCATCCTGGCAGCTCAGGAACAAGCCCTGAGCACCAGAGCGATAGAGGCTCAGATCTACCACACCAGACAAGACCCAAGGTGTAGATCTACCACACCAGACAAGACCCAAGGTGTAGGCTGTGCAAAGAGGCGCCTGAAGCAATCCAGCACATAACTGCTGGATGTAAGATGCTGGCAGGTAAAGCATACATGGAGCGGCACAATCAAGTGGCTGGAATCATATACAGGAACATGTGTGCAGAATATGGACTGGAAACCCCAAGGTCAAAATGGGAAACACCTCCGAAGGTGGTAGAGAATGAGAGGGCAAAGATCCTGTGGGACTTCCAGATCCAGACTGATAGGATGGTAATGGCGAACCAACCAGACATCGTAGTGGTGGATAAAGAACAGAGGAAAGCCGTTGTGGTGGATGTGGCAGTGCCAAGCGATGGGAACATCAGGAAGAAGGAACATGAGAAACTGGAGAAATACCAGGGACTCAGAGAAGAACTGGAGAAAGCCTGGAAAGTGAAGGTGAAGGTGGTGCCTGTGGTAATTGGAGCACTCGGGGCAGTAACCCCCAAGCTTGAGGAGTGGCTACAACAGATACCTGGAAAGACCTCAGACCTCTCAGTCCAGAAAAGCGCAGTGCTAGGAACAGCTAAGATACTGCAGGACCCTCAAGCTCCCAGGCCTCTGGTAGAGGACCCGAGCTTGGAGGAGAAACCACCCGCGGAGGGTGAGAGGGGCGTGCGTTTTTTGTTTTTATATATATATAGTATTTTGGGACTAAAATACTGTTTAATAAACAGAATTATGAACTATTGGTACATAACATTGTTTATGTACTGATAATTCTAAAACTACACAGTAAGAGTACACAAGATACTTTAACAAATGAGGCGTTTTATTACAAAATTAGAAAGCAGTGACTTTCGTAAACCGTGCAATGGGAGGATCATGGCATTTCTAAAGCGCTGCTGGCTCCATGGGAAGCGCGTGCTACAGGAAAACACTGCTGCCTAAGTGGGCTCGGATCCATCGGGCGGGAACTGTGGAGGCTCGCTGGCAGATCCGGGCCTCAGTAAAACTCCAGTGGGCCGGAGTGGTCTTCTGCCGGGGACTTGACGTGCCGTGGGGCAGGTAGTGACTTTCTGATGACAGACAGAATTTGAACCCAGTGTATTTAAACACGCATGTGCAGTGACGTATGTATCAGAAGATGTTCGATGGGCCGTTCTGCATGTCAATAGCTGCGTTTACATTGGCAAAAGTAATCGGAAAGAATGCCTGATTGGAAATAAAATGCATCATGTAAACACGCCGTCCGTAATAGTCTGCCCCGTTCAGACTCATTCGGATCAAACTTTCTTTCCGATGGAGATAGGTGGTTATACCGATCGTTTATCCGATTGTGGTACATGTAAACGGTTTATTCCGATCATGTGTCACTACTGCTCTGGTTTATGTCATTCATAGACGGTGTTTCGCTGAGAGAAAGCTTTGTAGCTCAAACAGGATCAACCAGCTGCTCTTCGGAGGCCCCGTGAAAAGCGCCGCTCCGCTCTCAACCCGCTGGCTTTTCGCCTCTCTTAAACCCCTCACGAGGGGGATGCGGGGGAGGACCGAGTGAGCAGAGTAGCCAGATAACTTTGTGTCTGAAGGGAGGGAGGGTGCTTTGTTACGTGTGCGTTTTGTTGTTTTGTTATGTGTGGGAGTATTCAGACTGCGAGCCGTCCCGCCGCCCTGGGTTAGCGGCTGCAGGACTCTGGAGAACCGGGTCTGAGCAGAGCTTTGGCCCGTCAGCTCACACAGCGGCTTTGGGGTGGTGTGTGAACTTTTCAGAGCAGAAATAAATGTCGCTCAGTCTTTAGAAACTGCTCTAACAATCACGTGGATTTGTGTTTCCAGTTGTGTCCTGGCAAAATAAAGGCTGATTTCATTCCCACACATTTATGTTCAGCCAAGATACAGATTGCAGAATTTCCCGCATGTTCCTGGATTTTGTGTCCATTAAGGCTAATGTTGTTAGCGCGTGTTAGCCTGTCCTAACCCTTCCTACAGCTCCGTTCTTCCACAAAAAAAGCAGTGACCACATGGATTAAATAAAACGATGACCGAATAGACGCTTCATAATATTCATTACATTAATAAAAACATGTTTGGAAGATCATCTCGTATATGCTGCTGCATAAATGTCTGTGGCAGCGGTTTGTTTACAACGCTTCCGGGAATCTTTTTTTTTTTACCACTACTGCCCAAACGATTTATTCTGACCGAAGGTGTGAGCCATGGGAACGTTTGTTCTACTCTGAAAAAGGTTTTCTGGGCCCATGTGCACAGGTGAATTTTAACCCGACCAATGATCCGATCAAGATATTTTGCCCATATAACCGCGGCTAAGGACTGCCACGCAGGAATCCAGGGTTTGATTCCCGGAGGGGGCAATTACCATATCACTCAGTGGGGGTCCTTGGGCAAGACCCTTAACGCTACTGCCTCCTGGGCGCAGCTTGTCTGCAGCTCACTGCTCCCCCAGGGGATGGGTAAAATGAGAAGAAGAAATTTTGCACACCTAGGTGTGTGACAGAAAGTAGCACTTTCTTCCTCTTCTATCAAGTCCTGTACTTCTCTTGAGGATTTTGATTTGCTGACGGATATTTTAGGAAAATGTTTTTTATCTTTTTGGTTATTTATCTTTGCTGGCCTACGATCTACCCTCGTGTCCCTGAGGAGCGACCGGTTGATCGCGATTGATGAATGAGCACCCCTGGTTAGCACTCTTGCCACAGTGTGAAGGCACTGGTTCAAATCTGGTTCCTTTCTGGAGCCTGCATGTTCTCCTCATGCATGTGTGGGTTTTCTCCAGGCATACCAGTTTCCTTTCATGGTCCAAAAGCATATTTTGTTAGTCAAGTGGTCAATGTAAATTGTCCCTAAGTGTGAATGTGAGTGTTTGTGGTTGTGTTGTGTTGATGGATTGGCAAACTGTCCAGGGTGTACTCCAACTTTGCCCATTAGTGGCTGGGATAGGCTAAAGCAACCTTATTCCACCCTAATTAATTTATGATTTTATTGTTTTGTTTTTTAACTAATGTGTCTTTCTTTTAATTGTATTCCATTGTTTTCTATCTGTAAGGCGGCCTTGGGTGTCTACAAAGGCGCCATATAAATAAAATTCATTATTATTATTCATTATTATTAAAGGGATTAAGCAAGTGTAGAAAATGGATGATAGTAGGGAAATCATTTTCAGTTGAATGAAATATATAGTTATTTCTATTTATTCTTCAAATTTAAAAGAAAACTGAAAATAAAATAAAAATTATGTTTTTTATTGTTGGGAAAAAGGATTCAGTCAGCCACCAATTGTACAAGTTCTCCCATTTAAAAAGACAAGAGAGGTCTGTAATATAATCATAGGTAAACCTCAACTATGAGAGACAAATGAGAAAAAAAATCCAGAAAATCACTTTGTCTGATCTTTATAGAATTTATTTGTAAATAATGGTGGAAAATAAGTATATGTTCACCTACAAACAAGGATTCTGTTCCCTTAACAGGCCTGTAGCTTCTTCTGTAGAGGATCCTCTGTCCTCCACTGGTTTCCTGTATCAATGACACCTATTTGAGCTGGTTATCTATAGAAAGACACCTGTCCACAGCCTCAAACAGCCACACTCCAAACTCCACTATGTAGACCAAAGAGCTGTCTGAGGACACCAGAAACCACCAGGCTGGAAGACTGAATCTGCAACAGGTAAGCAGCTTGGAGTGAAGAAAGCAACTATTAGGAAATGGAAGAGATACAAGACCACTAATAATCTCCCTCCATCTGGGGCTCCCCCCAAGATCTCACCCCATGGGGGTCAGAATGATCACAAAGAATGGTGAGCAAAAACTCCAGAACCCCACGGGGGACCTAGTGAATGACCTGCACAGAGCTGGGACCAAATTAACAGAGGCTACCATCAGGAACACACTACACCACCAGGGACTCAAACCCTGCAGGGCCAGACGTGTCCCCCTGCTAAAGCCAGTACATGGGCAGGCCCGTCTAAAGTCTGCTAGAGAGCATTTGGAGGATCCAGAAGAGGATTGGAGAATGTCCTATGGTCAGATGAAACCACAATAGAACTTTTGGTAAGAACTTTACTTGTAGTGATCCATCAGCACTAAAGATGAAAACATGACTGGGTCTTTCAGCATGACAACCATCCCAAAAACATGTTGCCCGGGTAACGAAAGATTGGCTTCATAAGAAGCATTTCAAGAAGTCTCCAGAACTCAACCCCATAGAAAATCTTTGGAGGGAGTTGAAAGTCTGTGTTGATAGGCAACAGCCCCAAAACATCACTGCTCTAGATGAGATCTGCATGGAGGAATGGACCAAAACATCACTGCTCTAGATGAGATCTGCATGGAGGAATGGACCAAAACATCACTGCTGTAGAGGAGATCTGCATGGAGGAATGGACCAAACCATCACTGCTCTAGAGGAGATCTGCATGGAGAAATGGACCAAAACATCACTGCTGTAGAGGAGATCTGCATGGAGGAATGGACCAAACATCACTGCTGTAGAGGAGATCTGCATGGAGGAATGGACCAAAACATCACTGCTCTAGAGGAGATCTGCATGGAGGAATGGACCAAAACATCACTGCTGTAGAGGAGATCTGCATGGAGGAATGGACCAAACATCACTGCTCTAGAGGAGATCTGCATGGAGGAATGGACCAAACATCACTGCTGTAGAGGAGATCTGCATGGAGGAATGGACCAAAACATCACTGCTGTTGAGGAGATCTGCATGGAGGAATGGACCAAAACATCACTGCTGTAGAGGAGATCTGCATGGAGGAATGGACCAAACCATCACTGCTCTAGAGGAGATCTGCATGGAGGAATGGACCAAAACATCACTGCAGTAGAGGAGATCTGCATGGAAGAATGGACAAAAACAGCAATGCTGTAGAGGAGATCTGCATGGAGGAATGGACCAAAACATCACTGCTGTAGAGGAGATCTGCATGGAGGAATGGACCAAAATACCAGCAATAGAAATGTTAAATAGAAAATGTTTGACTGTTGTCATTGCCAACAAAGGGTATATAAGAAAATATTGAGTTGAACTTGTTTTAGACCAAATACATATTTTCCACCATAATTTACAAATATAATCTTTAACAATCAGACAATGTGATTTTCTGGATTTTTTTTTCTCATTTTGTCTCATGGTTGAGCTATTTCTATGATGAAAATTACAGGCCTCTCTCATCTTTATAAGTGAGAGAACCTGCACAATTTTTGGAAGACTGAATAGTTTTGTACCAGTGTAACGTCAATTAAGAAATAGGATTTTCTGTTCAGTTAAACTTACAAGTAGATTAATATCTCTATACAATATCAGAGAAATAAAAGTAATTAAACGTAGCATATTCCTTTTCTTTTTAATTAGACAAATACATTTATTAAACATACATGTAAAAAACATTTATATTAATCAATTTCACTTGAAGGATATATTAAAATGTAAAATAAATATTTCTTAAATTTAATTTAAAATGAAGAAAATGTAAACTTTGCAGTTGAATGGATTATTGCCTATGTGTTCAAACCGTGCTAACCGTTTTCACAGAGAAGGCTGGAAACGGGAAACAACCGTGTAGACCGCCGTGTCTGTTGCGCCATCCAACACGCACGTCTTCAGCGCGCGTGTCCCTGTCATGCGCGGTTAACCGGGAGATCAAACAGGCGCTTAAGATGCAGCATCTGCAGGCGCAGAGCCCCCCCTCCCCGCAGCCAGTCTCACTCACTAATAAACAGAGGAGCACATGCACGCGGACAAGCAAAATGTTTAGTCAAATGGAGCCGAACTGAACCATCTGTCCCCCTTCAGTCCTGCTATCGGACTCGCAGATGTACAAGCGCAGCGTACAGGGGGGGGGGGGGGGGTAGAGATCCTTACAGAGAGGTACAATCCGACGCGCGCGTGCACGTTTGCACACCCCTGTTTCAGCTCTTCTTTATCCTCATCATCAAAAGAAGAATAAGATAGATGTTACCTGGGCGCGCGTGCCTTCCTCTGTCCTGGTCGTGCGCTGAGATCTGAAACTTCTGCCTCCCCAGCTCCGTCGATCACCCCCTCCCCCCTGCGACGCAGCACCGCCTCTCTGCCCCTCCTCTATCTGTTTTCTGTTTCTCGCTTGCTGATGGGTTTTTCATCAAAGGACCCCCACAGGCTGCTCGTGCCCACTGACCTAAATCTGAGCACGCGCGTTTACCTGAGTCTGCGTATACGCGTGTTTGGGGAGAAACAGCACCGAGCAGACAAAGCAGGAGAGGAATGATCCTGCAGCACTGAAATCCATCCCATAATATTCCACACACACAGACATGATCACACAAGCACATACAGTTCTGACAGCATTCATCAAAATATGTGGATGCAGCTGAAAGGTCATCCATCACCTGTAGTGCAGGAATGAATGATTATCAAGGTAAATGAATGAGTGCAAAGGCAGAGCAGCCCCCCCTGCTTGGAAGGTTGCAGGTTCAGTTCCCTGTATCAGAGTGTCCTTGGGCAAGACACTGAACTGCACATTGCTCCTGGTGGTTACAGGTTGGTGTTCGGCAGCAGAGTGTGCATGTGTGTGAGTCTGTGTGTGTGTTTGTTTGTGTGTGTCTGTCTGTCTGTGTGTGTGTGTGTGTGCGCGCGTGTGTGAGTCTGTGAATGTGTTTGTTTTGTGTGTGTCTGTGTGTGCGTGGAGAATGTAAATGTACCAAAAAGGACTTTGGGCCTTCAATTCATGTCAGTAACCCCTGAGACATTCACTATGTTGTTGTATTATGTTGTTTGTCAATAAAGTTTGGCTTAAAAATCAGTTGGCCTTCTAAGAAGGCAAAGCTAACCCCTAACCACTATGCATTTACAGTCTTGTATGCCATTTACCTTTTTCTTACCAGAGCTCTCTTGTCCTGGTCCCTCTGAAATGGTGAATGCCGATGGTTGCGACATGAACAAAATCCAAATCTATCAACCAGGAATGATGATCAGTGGCAGTTTTTGATATGGGCGAGGTGGGTGGTGGCCCAGGGCGGCACTTCATAGGGGGCGGCAATTTCCGCGCCCAGAGTGTTACACACAAGTCATTACCTAAGTCAAAGAGGAGACTTTCAGCTTTTATGTTGAAATGCCTGCTGCTGCCGGCACTTTGCACTTTCATTTTTGACACATCTGACACTGAACATCACACCCATGTCTTCATCCTCTCCCCTCTCCACAGTTATGGAGAAAAAAAAAGGATGAAATAACTAAGAGTGAAACAACCTTATCCCTTGTTCTATCCTAGGCACGTTAACATTGGGGTGGGTCATCTAGACCCACTAGACAGAGCTCTGAACCTTTGTTCTTCAATGATTTGTGATCTTCACTGGTGTCCATGGATTACATGAAATCCTCTCCACCTTTATCCACCTTTGTCATGGTAGGAGAACACCTCAATGGAAGGGGGGGGGGGCATAGGATAGCACAAGGGTTAAACAGCCACATGAAAAGGAATCAGGCAGAAGAAACACCCGTGCTCAATCCAATTTCCACCACAGCAGGCAATGGGGATTATTTCCCACAATTCCCCGCTCCCACACAGCAGACCCAACGTGCACATGACCACCGCCCTCTGCTGCAAGACACTTCACATCACACACACATGTCACATCACTCAGCAGCTCACATTAATAATGTCATCATTTACCAACTATTGTAGATATTTTCATGACTTGTCTTTTCTGTGGTTCAGTTGGTGTCAGTATTTGACATAAAGACAGCAGGTAATGCAGGAAAACAGCTGCACTTTATGAGATCATTAATAAACTATAAATCATTTTTATGAATGGATGGAGGTTTTTTGGAGGATTTCTACTGTTGATGTTAACCCTAACCCAAACATTTTTGGAGTAATCCCACTGATGAGTTCTATGAATCAGTTTTTAATGTTTTATAAGACCTAAAAATGATATTCATAATAAGTTTTTTTTTCAGATCCAATCCCTCTGATATGTTTCACAAAGACTCACACAGGACGTCACACAACAAGAAATGAACTTAGTGCTAAAAATGATGCAGGAGTCCAGCTCTAAAAAATGATAAAAGAGCAAAGAAAACAGAAATACATGATTTGTTATTTTTTATTATTAATATTTCGATCATATCAGCATCTTCATATTTGTATAGTTTTGAGAGAATCAATTTTTATGGAGAGCCAAATATTATATGTCATTTAAGGTTTAACTTGATTTATTCTGGATTCATGTTCCTGTTTTTTTTTTTTTAATTGATAGTTATGTTCAAAAAGGTCAGTATTAAAGGTTTAAAGTTTAGCTTTAGTGTGTTCAGTAAATGTTTACCTTCTTCGGCCCAAAACCTAAAGTGTGTTTTTAATTTAGGCCCCCTATGTGACTAAGTTTGATCCCCCTGTAATACAAGTTTATAAAATTCATGCATTTTTGTGTAAAATGGCTACATAGAAGATAGGGAACACAAAAGGATGTTGTCAAATTTTGTATGTTTGTGGTGGTGGTGGTGGTGGTGGGTGGTGCTGGTGGGGTTACTCACCCAGGGAGTAAGTTAGTGTAGAACTGCCACTGATGATGATGTTCAGG
This sequence comes from Oryzias curvinotus, assembly GCA_023969325.1. Taxonomy (NCBI): domain Eukaryota; kingdom Metazoa; phylum Chordata; class Actinopteri; order Beloniformes; family Adrianichthyidae; genus Oryzias; species Oryzias curvinotus. Next base: position 113,810 of record JALJSC010000191.1, on the reverse strand, counting down.
AGTACGTTTAATGGAAAATGTTAGCTGAGAAAAAGAGGAACACAAGGTGCGAATGACAGGTTGGACACAAATGAAGTCGAGCTGGATCTGTAGAGGTCATTCAACATTTAAGGTTTATTGCCGTTTGCACATACACCACATCGGAATTTTTCTTTGGTATCTGTCAGGTCAGGGTGAATAGAGCAAGGAAAAATGTAAGAAGACATAAAATAGAATACAATTAGATAACAAAAGTACAAGGTATAAAATGTAAAATATAAATATGAATATTGCAGCGTCCCAATCTTTCAGAAGAATTATTACTTATGTGGAGATGGCATGTCCTGTAGTATGATTCAGTCCAGTCTTCCCTCTCTAATGTCCTTTGGCAGCATTCTGATCGCTGCTGGGAAGAAGCTGTTGTGAAAGCATGTGGTGTGTGCATGGATGCTTTCAGGCCTGCGACGTCTGAGGTTGTGGCCTATGTCCACACACTGGATCAATGGGTGGGCGGGTCACTCTCCTCCTGCTGTGCTGTTTATAGGCAGAGAAACCGACATGAAGGATCTATAAGATGATCAAGGAATGCTGTGGAAACTAGTGAGGAACAAAACTGACGAGTCACACAAAGAGGTTTTGGAAAGAGCTGAGGTCAGAGGTGAGCATCTGTGAGCAACAGGATGTTTTCATGCAGAGAAAGAAAAAAAACAATGTTGGTTCAAGGATGTTCTGGAGAAGCAGACAGAGTGTCAGAGGAAGCTGCATTGTGTCTTTGTAGATCCTGACCAGGACGGGATAGTCAGGATCCAGGTGAGATTCGGGGCAGGCAGCAGGCAAACGAGTCAGATACAGGGTCAGGAGACAGACGATCAGGTCCAAATATGATGCTCTGTAAAGAAGGCGGCGTGGCACAAACAATACCTCACACTGAGTGAGGCTAAGTGCAATGCTTGAGTGTGCTGTAAATGATTGAATTAAAGAAAGTCAGGTGGGCAGCATCCAGGAAGTGTGCGCTGGGGTTGCTGGAAAATGTAGTGTGGCTAGAGCTCTGGAGATGGTTCCCACTGGTGACCAGAGGGGGAGACAGAGTTCTCCAGATCGCCAGTTCGTTTGCTCTTCTATGGTGTTTTGTCTGGTCGCTCACATTCTCGCTCATGAAGTTTTGCCTCTCGCTAATATTTCCTTACGTCTTGCTTACAGGAAATATCCACCACGAGTGTTCACCTGGGATTCGCCTCCAGAGTATTCCGTTCTCTTCGATCACGCCAAGATGTCTGTTCACACCTACCTTCCAGCCCAGCCACTACAGAAAACCTCCAGCTAAGCCACGACTTCAAGTCCAGATTCCACCTCTTATTACTCACCTGCTGCTCCAGCCGCCATCCTCGTCATTGGATCTGCATCCTGGAAAATAAATCATCTAACTTACTGTTCAATCTCCTGTGTTTTCTTCCGGGTTCCAGCGCCTGGGTCTGTCTCGGTTCTTTCAAATCATGACACAGTACTTCTTTCTAGCACCATGAGTGTGGGAAGGGGAGAGGAGGATGACACCTGTGCCATGTACAATGACATGCGTGTCAAAATTAAAGCTCAGAGTTCGTAATGCTATGCCTCTGTTCCTCCTCCATCAACGCGTTGCTACAATAACCATCTGTCTGCATCTTAAGCACCGGTCCATTATTAACTTGGTGTGACATCATAACCCGTCTGTGGCGATTAAAAAGGTTGGGACCGCTGCTATACACAATTTATAATAAGTGTTGCAAAGTTTTTAGCAAACAAAATGGCCAACCTGGGGGGTATTCCAGGAAGCATCTTTAAACTCTCCTGAGTTTAACCCTGAACTCTGGCTGAAATCTGCCTGAACTTGCTTACTCTGGGTATGTCGGTTCCAAAAGACCGGATATGAGTTAGCGTAATTATGCTCGACTTGGTAACCCTGGGTTAATGCACGTGCACGGCAAGTACATGAAGACATTCTGAATGGATCGCTGATTTCCAGAGTCACCATGGAAACGCGTGGAGAAAAAAAGAGACGCTACACTTTAGTGAGACGGAGTCTGAGAGTAATGACGACGTTTGAAGATTATAAGACCATCAAAAAAGTAATACGGCTGCATCATCAGCAAAAGAAAGAGTTTCTGGTTGTAGTAGAAGAACAGACAAAGTAAACGAGTTTCTGATCTTATTTCTATTTTCATTGTGACGCATATATATATATATATATATATATATATATATATATATATATAACGCCCCTCTCACCCTCCGCGGGTGGTTTCTCCTCCAAGCTCGGGTCCTCTACCAGAGGCCTGGGAGCTTGAGGGTCCTGCGCAGTATCTTAGCTGTTCCTAGCACTGCGCTTTTCTGGACTGAGAGGTCTGAGGTCTTTCCAAGTATCTGTTGTAGCCACTCCTCCAGCTTGGGGGTTACTGCCCCGAGTGCTCCAATTACCACAGGCACCACCTTCACCTTCACTTTCCAGGCTTTCTCCAGTTCTTCTCTGAGTCCCTGGTATTTCTCCAGTTTCTCATGTTCCTTCTTCCTGATGTTCCCATCGCTTGGCACTGCCACATCCACCACAACGGCTTTCCTCTGTTCTTTATCCACCACTACGATGTCTGGTTGGTTCGCCATTACCATCCTATCAGTCTGGATCTGGAAGTCTCACAGGATCTTTGCCCTCTCATTCTCTACCACCTTCGGAGGTCTTTCCCATTTTGACCTTGGGGTTTCCAGTCCATATTCTGCACACATGTTCCTGTATATTATTCCAGCCACTTGATTGTGCCGCTCCATGTATGCTTTACCTGCCAGCATCTTACACCCTGCAGTTATGTGCTGGATTGTTTCAGGCGCCTCTTTGCACAGCCTACACCTTGGGTCTTGTCTGGTGTGGTAGATCTGAGCCTCTATCGCTCTGGTGCTCAGGGCTTGTTCCTGAGCTGCCAGGATGAGCGCTTCAGTGCTGTCTTGTAGGCCAGCCCTTTCTAGCCATTGGTAGGACTTCTTGATATCAGCCACTTCAGTTATGGTCCGGTGGTACATCCCATGCAGGGGTTTGTCCTCCCATGAGGATCTGTCCTCCAGCACTGTATCCTCTGCTCTCCATTGCCTGAGACATTCACTGAGCACACTGTCAGTTGGGGCCTTGAGCTTGATGTATTCATGCATCTTGGATGTTTCATCCTGGATAGTGGCTTTTACGCTCACTAGTCCTCGGCCTCCTTTCTTGCGGCTAGCATACAGTCTCAGGGTGCTGGATTTGGGATGGAACCCTCCATGCATGGTGAGGAGCTTCCGTGTTTTAACATCCATGGTCTGTATCTCTTCCTTTGGCCATCTTATTATTCCTGCAGGGTATCTGATAACTGGCAGTGCATAGCTGTTTATTGCCCGGGTCTTGTTCTTGCCATTGAGCTGGCTTTTCAGGACTTGCCTTACTCGTTGAAGGTACTTAGCTGTTGCAGCTTTCCTTGTTGCCTGCTCCAGGTTGCCATTTGCCTGGGGAATTCCAAGGTACTTGTAACTGTCCTCAATGTCTGCTATTGTTCCTTCTGGGAGTGAGACCCCCCCTGTGTGGACTACCTTGCCTCTCTTTGTCACCATCCGGCTGCATTTCTCGAGCCCGAATGACATCCCAATGTCATTACTGTAGATCCTGGTGGTGTGGATCAGGGAGTCAATGTCACGCTCGTTCTTAGCATATAGCTTGATGTCATCCATGTAGAGGAGGTGACTGATGTTGGCCCCATTTCTGAGTCGGTATCCATAGCCAGTCTTGTTGATTATTTGGCTGAGGGGGTTCAGACCTATGCAGAACAGCAGTGGGGACAGAGCATCGCCTTGGTATAACCCACATTTGATGGACACTTGTGCAAGTGGTTTCCCATTGGCTTCAAGGGTGGTTTTCCACAGCTTCATTGAGTTTCTTATGAAGGCTCTTAGAGTCCTGTTGATGTTGTACAGCTCCAAGCATTCAGTGATCCATGTGTGTGGCATTGAGTCATAGGCCTTCTTGTAATCAATCCAGGCTGTGCACAGGTTGGTGTGTCGTGACCTGCAGTCTTGGGCGACTGTTCTGTCGACCAGGAGTTGGTGTTTGGCTCCTCTGGAGTCTCTACCAATGCCCTTCTGTGTGTTACTCATGAATTGATCCATGTGCCTATTTATCTTGGTTGCAATGATGCCTGACATGAGCTTCCATGTTGTGGAGAGACAGGTTATTGGCCGGTAGTTGGATGGGACTGCACCCTTTGAGGGATCCTTCTGGATCAGGATCGTTCGCCCTTCCGTTAGCCATTCGGGGTGAGTCCCATCTCTTAGCAGCTGGTTCATTTGTGCTGCCAGGCGTTCGTGGAGTGTGGTAAGCTTCTTTAGCCAGTAGGCATGTATCATGTCAGGGCCCGGTGCTGTCCAGTTCTTCATACCTGAGACTCTTTCTTGGATGTCTGCCACTGTGATGGTTACTGGATTCTGTTCAGGGAGGTTGCTGTGTTCTTTTCTCAGAGAGACCAGCCACTGGGCATTGCTGTTATGTGCTGTCTCTTTCTCCCATATACTTTTCCAGTACTGTTCAGTTTCTAGCCTTGGTGGGTCTGCTCGGCTGTTTTGACCCTGCCACTAAGCGTACACTTTCGCTGGTTGAGTTGCGAACAGCCTGTTTATTCGTCTGGCTTCATTGTCTCTTGTGTATCTCTTTAGGCGGCTACTCAAGGCTAGGAGCCTTTGTTTGGCAGTTTCCAGGGCTTCAGTTATGGGCATCTGGCTGTACCTCTTAGGTACTTGCTTTCTCATTGTACCTCTTTGAGCCTCTGTCAGCTTACTCACATCCTTCCGAGTTGCCTTGATTTTGGCCTCTAACCGTTGCTTCCATGGTGGGTATTGTTTTCTTCCATGGTTACTCTTATAGCCAAGCATCTCAAGGATCACTGCTGCTGAAGTGTAAACCAGTTCATTGGTTTCTGTGATGGTTGTGGTAGGAATTGCCCTCAATGCTTCATTCACAGTTTCCAGTAGACTTTCAGGCAGTACGTCACTTAACCGTTGTAGCTGGTGTCGGGGTTGCCTAGTGTTCATTGTAGACATTATCTTGTTTTTCAGGTCAGTTGCTGCCTCGCTCAGCGTAACTGTGGTTGTTGGGGCTGTGTACCCAATCTCAGGGTGTGAGTGTGGTATAACCTCCTCTCTGACCTGTTGTTCTGGCTCTCCCGTGGCATTGTATTGTATCACTTCAATCTCAAGCTGTGATAGGAGTTGGCGTTTGTGGATATTCGAGCATTGGGCTACCAGTTGTTTGGCAGTTAGCCTTGATTGTGGGTTTCGAAGTATCCATTCATTCCACATTCTCTGCATATACCCCCTCTGGGTTGGATTACTTGAGTAGTAGCATTCCAACAGATCCTTGTTCTCGCATCTAGTCCATTTCCGTCTTGTTCCAGTAGCCCACTTTCCATCAGAGTGCTCTGGTCCCCCAGCACCTGACGCAGACCTTGTTTGGCCGGGCGACGTCTGAGCCGGCATGACATGTGGTTCATTGTCTCTCATATAGTGAGGTAGGCATTAGCGTTAAGGGTCTGGCCCAAGGACCCTCACTGGGTGATGTTATTGCCCGTCATTGTTATGGCATTTGCCCCATTTCCATTGTTATGGTAATTGCCCCATTCCATTAATCACCATTAATTGTTCATTCCGCCGTGGGAATCGAACCCGGGTTTCCAGCACATGTATCGTTACACCCTGTAACAATTCACTAGGATAGCTAGTCCTGTTACTAAAAAATAAACACACGAAAAGGGGTCAAACACAAAAGAGCGTCTTAATGCGTAGAAATAATTTGCAGATAACAACAGAGAATTTCAAACACAACCCGTGCATAAATCCACCCCCTAAATTAAAGCAGAGTTCAAACAAAATGATCATTCATAGTTCAGTTCGGAAAACAAACATTCAAATGATTGGCGTGCTCAGCCTTAAGTCAGTTATAGTTCAATTCCTCCGGAAAGTCAGTAATTCAAAAAAAAAGGAGGAGAGTCAAAAAAGAAAAGAAAAAATAGCCTAAAGCGATCGCTATTTTCTGGTATACCAGTAACTAAAAAAAAATGCGGTTCGATCTCACCAGCGTTACTCCGGGATCACTGACGTGGCCTCTCGCAGCAAACTCTCCTGCTCCCGATCACGAAGCACATCTGCTGTGGGAATCGCGCCTCCCGGTAAAGCTTCCTCCGTTAATCCAACGATCCGGCTCCGGTGGGTTTCGTTCTTTTTCCGTTAAAGCTTCCAGCATCCGAAAAAGTCAGAGAATTGACTCCCAACATCCACCTGTGGAGCTGTCATTCGCGGCCTGCAGGTGACAGGGGGAATCCTCGCGCCACACCCCTCACCGGCGTTTACGAGGAAGTCAGCTGGCCCCGCTGTCTCGTCATCACCCCCTTATATAGTTTTTTCACGAAGTTCACCAATTATTTAGTTTTGATTCTTTTCTGTTTACAGAGTAATTTACATGAAAAAAAAACAGGCATCCCTTTTTCCCCACAGCAGGAATACTTATATACATTTTTTTATACAAAACATAAATTCCTGACGGTACCATGTCAAAAGAATTTTCTTTACTATGCTTTGCACACATCAGCATAATGTGACATTGTCACAGTCCCCCCCCCCCCAGCCAGCGGCATGGAAGGTTTACCTTTGAAATAGGGTTTCATGTTGACCACATTAACACTGTCACTTTTCTTAGTTTCTTCCCACTGTATTTGATAATTAAGGGGCCCTAATCTTCTCACCACTTGTTCTGGTCCCGTCCACTTGGGCGCAAGCTTGGCTGAGAAGCTAGTAGCTGCATCAGAAAGAGGATGAGCGCGAATCCAGACCTCGTCGCCCGGCTGGAACTGCGCATCTCTCCGCCGGGTATTGTAGTAACGGGCTTGTCTAGACTGACACTTATTCACTCTCTGTTTGACTTGATTTATGAGGGTCTGTTGTCTTTCCACAAGAGTGTAGGCTGGGCTATTTGGCAAAGGCGGCGATGATATCATTCGCTCCAAAGGACCTTTAAGCACTCTCCCTAAGGTTAGCTCAGCAGGAGATTTTCCAGTTGTTTCTTGATATGCTGAGTTTATGGCGTATCTGAATTCTTTGACCCATTGGTCCCAAGTGTTGTGTTGATTCCCTACATATGAGGCAATCATAGTTTTTATTGTTCTGTTTGATCGTTCTGTTAGGTTTGCTTGGGGGTGATAACTAGTGGTAAACTTGTGATTTACCCCCCAACACCCACAAAAGTTTTTCATCTCACGGCCTGTAAACTGAGGGCCTCTATCAGAAATGAGCTCCTTTGGAACCCCATAACGTGTGAAGATTTCGTCCTTGAGAATGGCAATAACTCGATGGGTTTTACTATCTTTTAAAGGAAAAAGCTCAACCCATTTTGAGAAATAGTCTATGACTACCAGCAAAAATATGTTGCCTTTCTTGCTTCGAGGGAATGGGCCCATAAAATCTATGCCCACTTTTTCCCATGGTTCCTCGCTTGTTGTTGATTGCAACAAACCGGCCATCTTCTTGTTGTCTGGCTTGTATGCTTGACAGACAGAACAACATTTGACATAAGTCCAGACATCCTTCCTGACTGTAGGCCACCATGCCACCTCTAACAACTTCAGAAGGGTCTTCAGGCGTCCCAAATGTCCACTCAGTGGGTTGTTGTGAAAATAGTCAAGGAATGTGTCTGTACGAGACCTTGGTATTACAAGCTGGTATTTATCACCTCCTTCTTTAACAGGAGTATGCCGATACAACAGCCCTTGGATAAACAGGAATTGGATTCCATCTAAGGTGCGTTTTTGTCCGGCTTGCGCCCCCAAAGACAGAACTTCTGGATCTTTTCCTTGTTCTTCTTTGATGTCCATCAAAGTAGTTGGCAAATCAGCTGAACAAGCAGAAACCTGTAGAGCCACAAAGGACTCATTTGGGGCAAGTGCAGTAACAGCCCTGGATAAAGCATCCGGCACAATATTATGTAGTCCTTTCCTGTATTTGACTTTGAATTGGAACTGTTGCAATCTCAAAGTCCATCGGGTCAGTCTTGAAGATGTCTTAGGGCAATTGAATGCCCAGGTTAACGCAGAATGGTCAGTAAAGATGACAAACTCCACTCCCTCCAAGTAATGTCTCCACTTTTCCACTGCCCAAACCACTGCAAGACATTCTTTCTCTGAAGTGGAGTAGTTGCATTCTGCTCCCTTCAGACATCGGGATGCATAAGCAACCACCTTTTCCCCCTCCTCTGTCCTTTGGACCAACACTGCTCCAAGCCCCACCTCACTGGCATCAGTGTGAACTTCAAAAGGCAGTGAATGATCTGGATGTATTAGGACAGGAGCTTTTATTAATGCTTCTTTGAGGCGGGTAAAAGCTGATTGACATTCTTCAGACCACTCCCATTTCACGTTTTGTCTTTTTAGACGATGTAAGGGAGCAGCTATGTCGGCAAAGTGTGGAATGAATTTGTGGTACCATCCCACCACTCCAAGAAAACGCTGAAGAGCTTTAAGATTTGTGGGTACAGGATAGGCTGTTATTGCCTCTGTTTTTTCAGGATCCACATGAACCCCTTGTCCTGACACCACATGTCCAAGAAACTTTGTTTGTGTCTGGAAGAAAAGACATTTCTTCAGATTGAGGGTTAATTGAGCATGATCAAGTCTCTCAAACACATCATTGAGATCTTTTAGATGTTGCTGCGGATTGGGAGAAAAAACAATAACGTCATCTATGTAAACACAACAAGTCTTTCCTTTCAGGTCTCCGAGAACCTTTTCCATCAACCGCTGAAAGGTTGCGCCAGCATTTTTTAATCCAAATGGCATGACCCGAAATTGATAAAGCCCCATAGGTGTAATGACAGCAGTTTTGGCTTTGTGTTCTTCACTCATTGCAACTTGCCAATACCCAGATTTCATATCTAGAGTACTGAAAACAGATGCACCATGCATGGATTCAAGTAACTCATGAATAATGGGCATTGGATAAGCATCAGGATGAGTTTTCTCGTTAAGTCTCCGGTAATCCACACAAAATCTGAGTGATCCATCCGGTTTGGGAACCAACACCACAGGAGCTCCCCATGAAGATTGAGATGGCTCGATTATTCCAGTCTTAAGCATCTGATCTATATGTTCAGCAATGATTTGCTGTTTTTGCGGTGACACCCTGTAGGCTTTGCAACGGATTGGAACTTCATCTGTAGTATGAATGCAATGCTTTTCTACAGTGGTTATCCTTGAACGCCCCGAGCATAAATAGGGCCAGGTCCTGAGTAAATCTCTGACCTGTGATGGATGTTCCTTGAAGGCCTCCTCATCTCCTAATGAGAGATCAGGTGTGCTTGGGGCAAGAACAGCAAAATACAAGTTTGCCATTGAAAGGTCATTACCCAAACAGAAACGTTTCATTTCAGGATTCTCAAGAAACGTATGGTAGATGTAGCCTCTTGTTCCCTTTACCCCATATTTGTTGGAACCTAGATCAATAACCGTTGATGTTATTTTCAAAAAATCCAGTCCCAAAATCACCGGAAACATGAGATCTTGGTCAGCCATGATATATGTTTCTATGGGGTAAGTTACACCATGCCAGCGATACAGAAGCTGAACTTTCCCTATAGCCCCATGGGTTTTTCCATCTGCCATAGCAAAGCTTTGGTTGTTGCTGGGGCAAAGGGTCTCGCCTCTTTGTGTTAATTTCAACCACTGACTGTGTCTCATTAAAGTGAAAGTGCTTCCTGTATCAAAAACACCACAACACTGTTTTCCTCTTATCTCTACAGGAACATATAGTAGGTTCTGAGGGCTTCTCGGATTAACCACATTTATGAATTCAGTATTCTTTTTTAAAGAACTTTTGTCTTGGGATTTTTTGGTGTTCCTTTCTTTTGATTTCTTTAAGTCTACTTTCCCCCAATAGTCTTTTGAGGATGTACAATCTCTTTCTACTAGGGTTCCTATTTTCACAAGCTGGTCGACCGTGTTAACAGTACCTCGTAAACACCCGGCGATACGAGGATTACAATTGTTTAGTATTTTCCGTACCAATTCAGCCTCGCTGATGTCGGGCCTCCATTTCAAACACAGAGCACGGTAATCAAAAGCAAAATCCCTCAAACACTGGCCTGGAACCTGCACCATGTCCCGTAATTCTTCTTCTACTTCTGATATATAATCAGGTGGAAGAAAAGCAGATTGAAATGCTTCTTTGAACTCGGCCCATCCACGTATCTGAGATTTGGTTACACTCCACCAACTATGTGCAGGCCCTTTGAGAGCACCTGATAGAATCCCTATGAGTTCTGCATGAGACAGAGGTCTGACAGCCAAGAAGGATTCACACTGGTCGATGAAATTTAACACTTCTGCCACTTCTCTTGTTCCACTAAAAGAAGGAAAATCCATATGGATTGCTGGTTTTGCATAATGCATGGGCATTGGAGCATTTTGATTGAAAATATAGCCCGGGGTATGTTCTTCTGAAACCAAGGCTTGTCCTCCGAAACGGGCACCTGACATTTCCAGCGTTGAGAAATTCTCTGGCCCAGGTTGCATTTCTGAACTTAGAACATGGAGTGATTGGCCGAGAGTCTGATCTTTAGCTGAAATGGGAGGAGAATGTATTCGGGAGTCTAGAACAGAAAAAGCTTTCACTTTGGAAAGTGAACCATGAGCTGCAGAGGTAGTTGTCTGACGAGTTGAAGGCTCCCCCATCGATGATGTTTTACTAAAGGGGTTAAAGCTGGTAAGCTTTAGTTTCTCTAGCTCCAACTTCCATCTTTCCTCTCTCCGCCGTAAACATCCCACTAACTGTTCCTCAAATTGTTTCATCATAGTCACAGTGCGATCTTCTAATTTTTCAACAGATTTGTCTATATAGGCCCGGAGGTTCTCCTCTCTGTTTAAAGCACTGCTAACAGAGTCCCGGAAATCAACCTCTAGGTTGGTTAGTTTTTCACTCAGCGCCCCTAGGTCATTGCAAAAAGAACTCATATCAGGTAGGTTCAGATAATTTGTCTGTTCAGCCCCCCCTAGAGGATCTTCATCCTCATCCAGGTACAGTGAGCTAATGAGTGAGGTTATTTCTCCCACAGGATTCCTTCTTGTGACCCAAGAGTCCCCCCTATTAAGTTCTCCCCCATCACCACCAACAGAAGATGGAGTGGAAATATGAGTTACATGTCCATCATTTACAGTTTCATTTACATCACACAAAAGTTCCTCTTCAGACTGAGCGTTTGCCATGATTCATAAACCACCAACCGTATTTTCTCTTAATCTGCAAATATATCTCTTAATATAGTAATAAGGAACACATTAAAAGAAAATGTTCTTTTGTGAGGTCCCCATACTGGCCACCATCTGTCACAATTCACTAGGATAGCTAGTCCTGTTACTGTAACTGTTACATTAATCACCATTAATTGTTCATTCCGCCGTGGGAATCGAACCCGGGTTTCCAGCACATGTATCGTTACACCCTGTAACAATTCACTAGGATAGCTAGTCCTGTTACTAAAAAATAAACACACGAAAAGGGGTCAAACACAAAAGAGCGTCTTAATGCGTAGAAATAATTTGCAGATAACAACAGAGAATTTCAAACACAACCCGTGCATAAATCCACCCCCTAAATTAAAGCAGAGTTCAAACAAAATGATCATTCATAGTTCAGTTCGGAAAACAAACATTCAAATGATTGGCGTGCTCAGCCTTAAGTCAGTTATAGTTCAATTCCTCCGGAAAGTCAGTAATTCAAAAAAAAAGGAGGAGAGTCAAAAAAGAAAAGAAAAAATAGCCTAAAGCGATCGCTATTTTCTGGTATACCAGTAACTAAAAAAAAATGCGGTTCGATCTCACCAGCGTTACTCCGGGATCACTGACGTGGCCTCTCGCAGCAAACTCTCCTGCTCCCGATCACGAAGCACATCTGCTGTGGGAATCGCGCCTCCCGGTAAAGCTTCCTCCGTTAATCCAACGATCCGGCTCCGGTGGGTTTCGTTCTTTTTCCGTTAAAGCTTCCAGCATCCGAAAAAGTCAGAGAATTGACTCCCAACATCCACCTGTGGAGCTGTCATTCGCGGCCTGCAGGTGACAGGGGGAATCCTCGCGCCACACCCCTCACCGGCGTTTACGAGGAAGTCAGCTGGCCCCGCTGTCTCGTCATCACCCCCTTATATAGTTTTTTCACGAAGTTCACCAATTATTTAGTTTTGATTCTTTTCTGTTTACAGAGTAATTTACATGAAAAAAAAACAGGCATCCCTTTTTCCCCACAGCAGGAATACTTATATACATTTTTTTATACAAAACATAAATTCCTGACGGTACCATGTCAAAAGAATTTTCTTTACTATGCTTTGCACACATCAGCATAATGTGACATTGTCACAGTCCCCCCCCCCCCAGCCAGCGGCATGGAAGGTTTACCTTTGAAATAGGGTTTCATGTTGACCACATTAACACTGTCACTTTTCTTAGTTTCTTCCCACTGTATTTGATAATTAAGGGGCCCTAATCTTCTCACCACTTGTTCTGGTCCCGTCCACTTGGGCGCAAGCTTGGCTGAGAAGCTAGTAGCTGCATCAGAAAGAGGATGAGCGCGAATCCAGACCTCGTCGCCCGGCTGGAACTGCGCATCTCTCCGCCGGGTATTGTAGTAACGGGCTTGTCTAGACTGACACTTATTCACTCTCTGTTTGACTTGATTTATGAGGGTCTGTTGTCTTTCCACAAGAGTGTAGGCTGGGCTATTTGGCAAAGGCGGCGATGATATCATTCGCTCCAAAGGACCTTTAAGCACTCTCCCTAAGGTTAGCTCAGCAGGAGATTTTCCAGTTGTTTCTTGATATGCTGAGTTTATGGCGTATCTGAATTCTTTGACCCATTGGTCCCAAGTGTTGTGTTGATTCCCTACATATGAGGCAATCATAGTTTTTATTGTTCTGTTTGATCGTTCTGTTAGGTTTGCTTGGGGGTGATAACTAGTGGTAAACTTGTGATTTACCCCCCAACACCCACAAAAGTTTTTCATCTCACGGCCTGTAAACTGAGGGCCTCTATCAGAAATGAGCTCCTTTGGAACCCCATAACGTGTGAAGATTTCGTCCTTGAGAATGGCAATAACTCGATGGGTTTTACTATCTTTTAAAGGAAAAAGCTCAACCCATTTTGAGAAATAGTCTATGACTACCAGCAAAAATATGTTGCCTTTCTTGCTTCGAGGGAATGGGCCCATAAAATCTATGCCCACTTTTTCCCATGGTTCCTCGCTTGTTGTTGATTGCAACAAACCGGCCATCTTCTTGTTGTCTGGCTTGTATGCTTGACAGACAGAACAACATTTGACATAAGTCCAGACATCCTTCCTGACTGTAGGCCACCATGCCACCTCTAACAACTTCAGAAGGGTCTTCAGGCGTCCCAAATGTCCACTCAGTGGGTTGTTGTGAAAATAGTCAAGGAATGTGTCTGTACGAGACCTTGGTATTACAAGCTGGTATTTATCACCTCCTTCTTTAACAGGAGTATGCCGATACAACAGCCCTTGGATAAACAGGAATTGGATTCCATCTAAGGTGCGTTTTTGTCCGGCTTGCGCCCCCAAAGACAGAACTTCTGGATCTTTTCCTTGTTCTTCTTTGATGTCCATCAAAGTAGTTGGCAAATCAGCTGAACAAGCAGAAACCTGTAGAGCCACAAAGGACTCATTTGGGGCAAGTGCAGTAACAGCCCTGGATAAAGCATCCGGCACAATATTATGTAGTCCTTTCCTGTATTTGACTTTGAATTGGAACTGTTGCAATCTCAAAGTCCATCGGGTCAGTCTTGAAGATGTCTTAGGGCAATTGAATGCCCAGGTTAACGCAGAATGGTCAGTAAAGATGACAAACTCCACTCCCTCCAAGTAATGTCTCCACTTTTCCACTGCCCAAACCACTGCAAGACATTCTTTCTCTGAAGTGGAGTAGTTGCATTCTGCTCCCTTCAGACATCGGGATGCATAAGCAACCACCTTTTCCCCCTCCTCTGTCCTTTGGACCAACACTGCTCCAAGCCCCACCTCACTGGCATCAGTGTGAACTTCAAAAGGCAGTGAATGATCTGGATGTATTAGGACAGGAGCTTTTATTAATGCTTCTTTGAGGCGGGTAAAAGCTGATTGACATTCTTCAGACCACTCCCATTTCACGTTTTGTCTTTTTAGACGATGTAAGGGAGCAGCTATGTCGGCAAAGTGTGGAATGAATTTGTGGTACCATCCCACCACTCCAAGAAAACGCTGAAGAGCTTTAAGATTTGTGGGTACAGGATAGGCTGTTATTGCCTCTGTTTTTTCAGGATCCACATGAACCCCTTGTCCTGACACCACATGTCCAAGAAACTTTGTTTGTGTCTGGAAGAAAAGACATTTCTTCAGATTGAGGGTTAATTGAGCATGATCAAGTCTCTCAAACACATCATTGAGATCTTTTAGATGTTGCTGCGGATTGGGAGAAAAAACAATAACGTCATCTATGTAAACACAACAAGTCTTTCCTTTCAGGTCTCCGAGAACCTTTTCCATCAACCGCTGAAAGGTTGCGCCAGCATTTTTTAATCCAAATGGCATGACCCGAAATTGATAAAGCCCCATAGGTGTAATGACAGCAGTTTTGGCTTTGTGTTCTTCACTCATTGCAACTTGCCAATACCCAGATTTCATATCTAGAGTACTGAAAACAGATGCACCATGCATGGATTCAAGTAACTCATGAATAATGGGCATTGGATAAGCATCAGGATGAGTTTTCTCGTTAAGTCTCCGGTAATCCACACAAAATCTGAGTGATCCATCCGGTTTGGGAACCAACACCACAGGAGCTCCCCATGAAGATTGAGATGGCTCGATTATTCCAGTCTTAAGCATCTGATCTATATGTTCAGCAATGATTTGCTGTTTTTGCGGTGACACCCTGTAGGCTTTGCAACGGATTGGAACTTCATCTGTAGTATGAATGCAATGCTTTTCTACAGTGGTTATCCTTGAACGCCCCGAGCATAAATAGGGCCAGGTCCTGAGTAAATCTCTGACCTGTGATGGATGTTCCTTGAAGGCCTCCTCATCTCCTAATGAGAGATCAGGTGTGCTTGGGGCAAGAACAGCAAAATACAAGTTTGCCATTGAAAGGTCATTACCCAAACAGAAACGTTTCATTTCAGGATTCTCAAGAAACGTATGGTAGATGTAGCCTCTTGTTCCCTTTACCCCATATTTGTTGGAACCTAGATCAATAACCGTTGATGTTATTTTCAAAAAATCCAGTCCCAAAATCACCGGAAACATGAGATCTTGGTCAGCCATGATATATGTTTCTATGGGGTAAGTTACACCATGCCAGCGATACAGAAGCTGAACTTTCCCTATAGCCCCATGGGTTTTTCCATCTGCCATAGCAAAGCTTTGGTTGTTGCTGGGGCAAAGGGTCTCGCCTCTTTGTGTTAATTTCAACCACTGACTGTGTCTCATTAAAGTGAAAGTGCTTCCTGTATCAAAAACACCACAACACTGTTTTCCTCTTATCTCTACAGGAAAATATAGTAGGTTCTGAGGGCTTCTCGGATTAACCACATTTATGAATTCAGTATTCTTTTTAAAGAACTTTTGTCTTGGGATTTTTTGGTGTTCCTTTCTTTTGATTTCTTTAAGTCTACTTTCCCCCAATAGTCTTTTGAGGATGTACAATCTCTTTCTACTAGGGTTCCTATTTTCACAAGCTGGTCGACCGTGTTAACAGTACCTCGTAAACACCCGGCGATACGAGGATTACAATTGTTTAGTATTTTCCGTACCAATTCAGCCTCGCTGATGTCGGGCCTCCATTTCAAACACAGAGCACGGTAATCAAAAGCAAAATCCCTCAAACACTGGCCTGGAACCTGCACCATGTCCCGTAATTCTTCTTCTACTTCTGATATATAATCAGGTGGAAGAAAAGCAGATTGAAATGCTTCTTTGAACTCGGCCCATCCACGTATCTGAGATTTGGTTACACTCCACCAACTATGTGCAGGCCCTTTGAGAGCACCTGATAGAATCCCTATGAGTTCTGCATGAGACAGAGGTCTGACAGCCAAGAAGGATTCACACTGGTCGATGAAATTTAACACTTCTGCCACTTCTCTTGTTCCACTAAAAGAAGGAAAATCCATATGGATTGCTGGTTTTGCATAATGCATGGGCATTGGAGCATTTTGATTGAAAATATAGCCCGGGGTATGTTCTTCTGAAACCAAGGCTTGTCCTCCGAAACGGGCACCTGACATTTCCAGCGTTGAGAAATTCTCTGGCCCAGGTTGCATTTCTGAACTTAGAACATGGAGTGATTGGCCGAGAGTCTGATCTTTAGCTGAAATGGGAGGAGAATGTATTCGGGAGTCTAGAACAGAAAAAGCTTTCACTTTGGAAAGTGAACCATGAGCTGCAGAGGTAGTTGTCTGACGAGTTGAAGGCTCCCCCATCGATGATGTTTTACTAAAGGGGTTAAAGCTGGTACGCTTTAGTTTCTCTAGCTCCAACTTCCATCTTTCCTCTCTCCGCCGTAAACATCCCACTAACTGTTCCTCAAATTGTTTCATCATAGTCACAGTGCGATCTTCTAATTTTTCAACAGATTTGTCTATATAGGCCCGGAGGTTCTCCTCTCTGTTTAAAGCACTGCTAACAGAGTCCCGGAAATCAACCTCTAGGTTGGTTAGTTTTTCACTCAGCGCCCCTAGGTCATTGCAAAAAGAACTCATATCAGGTAGGTTCAGATAATTTGTCTGTTCAGCCCCCCCTAGAGGATCTTCATCCTCATCCAGGTACAGTGAGCTAATGAGTGAGGTTATTTCTCCCACAGGATTCCTTCTTGTGACCCAAGAGTCCCCCCTATTAAGTTCTCCCCCATCACCACCAACAGAAGATGGAGTGGAAATATGAGTTACATGTCCATCATTTACAGTTTCATTTACATCACACAAAAGTTCCTCTTCAGACTGAGCGTTTGCCATGATTCATAAACCACCAACCGTATTTTCTCTTAATCTGCAAATATATCTCTTAATATAGTAATAAGGAACACATTAAAAGAAAATGTTCTTTTGTGAGGTCCCCATACTGGCCACCATCTGTCACAATTCACTAGGATAGCTAGTCCTGTTACTGTAACTGTTACATTAATCACCATTAATTGTTCATTCCGCCGTGGGAATCGAACCCGGGTTTCCAGCACATGTATCGTTACACCCTGTAACAATTCACTAGGATAGCTAGTCCTGTTACTAAAAAATAAACACACGAAAAGGGGTCAAACACAAAAGAGCGTCTTAATGCGTAGAAATAATTTGCAGATAACAACAGAGAATTTCAAACACAACCCGTGCATAAATCCACCCCCTAAATTAAAGCAGAGTTCAAACAAAATGATCATTCATAGTTCAGTTCGGAAAACAAACATTCAAATGATTGGCGTGCTCAGCCTTAAGTCAGTTATAGTTCAATTCCTCCGGAAAGTCAGTAATTCAAAAAAAAAGGAGGAGAGTCAAAAAAGAAAAGAAAAAATAGCCTAAAGCGATCGCTATTTTCTGGTATACCAGTAACTAAAAAAAATGCGGTTCGATCTCACCAGCGTTACTCCGGGATCACTGACGTGGCCTCTCGCAGCAAACTCTCCTGCTCCCGATCACGAAGCACATCTGCTGTGGGAATCGCGCCTCCCGGTAAAGCTTCCTCCGTTAATCCAACGATCCGGCTCCGGTGGGTTTCGTTCTTTTTCCGTTAAAGCTTCCAGCATCCGAAAAAGTCAGAGAATTGACTCCCAACATCCACCTGTGGAGCTGTCATTCGCGGCCTGCAGGTGACAGGGGGAATCCTCGCGCCACACCCCTCACCGGCGTTTACGAGGAAGTCAGCTGGCCCCGCTGTCTCGTCATCACCCCCTTATATAGTTTTTTCACGAAGTTCACCAATTATTTAGTTTTGATTCTTTTCTGTTTACAGAGTAATTTACATGAAAAAAAAACAGGCATCCCTTTTTCCCCACAGCAGGAATACTTATATACATTTTTTTATACAAAACATAAATTCCTGACGGTACCATGTCAAAAGAATTTTCTTTACTATGCTTTGCACACATCAGCATAATGTGACATTGTCACAACCCCTAGCGTAAATGTTCAGCACATTTTTACAGGAATGCTGTCGGCAACAGGTCATAGAGAACACTTATATAATATGTTTTAGTAAGTCAGGGTGAAGTAGGTGAGAAGCAGGCAGGCCATATAGATTTTCATTTTTTCAACCCCCTGAACCCTGAACACTGTGCAAGAACGGTTCTTCACTGAAAGGTATATATCAAATAAAATTGTAATTTAAATTTGTGTATTTCTTTACGTTTTTGTGTTTTATTTTTATCCTGTCCAGCATATGAACGCACAGAATGCAGCTGGGGGCCTCTTGTGATGGACATGCTTGCTTTTACAGTTGGGGTTGTTTGTTACTCTTCGAGTATGTTCATATAAACCCCTTCTGGAACTGAAGCTGAACTTTATGGAGTTTTAGCTGCTAACCCAAGCCCTAGACAGGATGAGAGGATGAGGAGACTGATGATAAAAGCTCTTGGGATAAGATGCGTGTCATACTTTAATTCTATGCGTTGTTGCTCACACACACACGTGTACACACACACACACACATATATATATATATATATATATATATATATATATATATATATATATATATATATATATATATATATAAGTTATATATAAGTTATCCAAATTTCGGGTTCCAGCACCTGAGTCGACCACGCTAGCTAACCATGACATGAAAAGCTGCATAAATCTAAAAAAGCTTGCTTTTAATAACAACGATAAAATTGGATTAAAGACAGCTGAAAAGGATTTGGACATTGCAATAAAAACAGCTAGAAAAAAAAACATCATCTTGATATAGAGAACAGTTTCAATGCCAAGAACACCAAACATCTATGGGACACAATGAAAAAAGGGACAAATGTAGCACCTTTGTCACAGGAAGCTACTTGAATGGTATAAATAAATGATGGCTTGGGATCAGAAGTCAAGGAGGGAAGGGCAGGAGACTGAAATTGTTTATGGATTAGCACCATTTATTACACGTGCAGGAAATTTAAAGTGACAGATAATGAGACAAAGAATTGCCATTCACATGTATATTCACAGAAGCACTTCAGGAAAATCATCAATAATCTATGCTCTTACTGAGATAGGTTTTCAGAAAAAAGAGTCCAGCATCTCTTAACTGCACAACAGAAGAAAATATTAGACAAGACTTGCCCACAGTTCAGAGGATTGCATTGGATTGTGCAACTCTCATGTCCATAGTGGCTCATGGTGGCCGATGGTGTGAGGATAAGTCAAGTCAGAGTTATTGGACTGTTTAGCAAACAGAGGGAAAGAAACGTCTCTTTGGTTTTGGGCAACTAGTGAAGCCAAGGGAGAAAGAAGAGAGGAAACCGGCTCTTCTGTTTGGGCTATTAGGAAAAAAACCCTACCACCCCGGCGGGAGGACGCGGCTATTCTGGGTGTTCAGATTCCAGGATCTAGCTCACCATCAGGACCTGGCCAAGTTCTGCCAACCACATATTACTAATGTCTTCCATATGAAGACTGATAAACATGTGGACCGGAAAGGGGGCTCCTTGTCGCCCAGGTAGCTTCCCCGCCGCACCTTACACCACTGATTCCCCGCACCTTAATGAGCGTACGCGACTGGTCGCGCCGTGTCACGTGATGCTGTGACGATGCAAGAGGAAAACCCATGATTGGCCGACTGTCCCACGTGATAACGTGACATCGGTGCCGCGGGAAGCAGAAGGTGATCAGTAATGAAAAAACTAACAGAGGAGTAAGGCAAAACAGAACCAGTAAAACCACCCAGGCTACACAAACATGAGTTCTGTCAAAACACAGCCAACTACTTCGAATAGTGCAGACAAAGTAAATTAATTGATTGAATTCTTTTTGCGGTTTGATTCACATAATGCGGGGCACATGGCTGACTTTAATTTTCTTAATTCTGGTGAATGTAGTTCATGTACTGAGTTTATAAATCGTGACTTGTAATCAATGCTTTTAGCAAAGTACCAAACAAGAACTCAGCAGTTCCAGATGGTTTAACCAAATTTCTGTTTGGGAACTGTTCTGAAGAATTATCAGAAGCTTGGGTTCCAGTGTTCCAAATGTCAATTCAGAGCTGTAAGGTTCCTGCTCTATGGAAAAACCCTGTTGTAATTCCCATTCCAAAAATCAGCAGTCCACCGTCTGGAAATGATTTTAGACCTATCGCATTGACATGTATAGCAATGAAGTGTTTAGAAAAAATTAAGATTGAGTGTCTTAAGGGAGAGGTGTCACCATTCTTGGACAACTTGCAATTTGCATACAAACATGGCAGCAGCACTGCCGATGCTGTGATCAGTGCATCTCACCTCATTCTAAAGCACTTATAGGCACCTAACACTTATGCTAGAATGTTATTTGCAGACTTCAGTTCTGCCGTTGATCCTGTACGACCAGTGATCTTGGTCAAAAAGATGATGGAAATGAACGCAAATCCAGACATGGTTAAAGTGTTTTTTTCACTCCTGACTGATGGAACACAACAAGTAAAGCTCAATGGCACACTTTCAAAAGTGTTAAGTTGTAACACCGGGATACCACAAGAGGCAGTGAGTTCACCATTGCTCTTTACTCTTTACACTAAAAGTTGTCAAAGCAGCCACAACCAAAACAAAATGATAAAGTTCTCTGATGACACAATTATTGTCAGTCTCCTTTCCATCCATCCATCCATCTTCCTCCGCCTTTCCGGGACTGGGTCGTGGGGGCAGCAGTCTAAGCAAGGATGCCCAGACTTCCCTCACCCCAGCCACTTCCTCCAGCTCCTCTGGGGGGACCCAGAGGCGTTCCCAGGCCAGCCGAGAGACGTAGTCTCTCCAGTGTGTCCTGGGTCTCTCCCGGGGCCTCCGCCCAGTGGGACATGCCCTGAACACCTCTCCAGGGAGGCTACCAGGAGGCATCCGGACTAGATGCCCGAGCCACCTCAACTGGCTCCTTTGGATGTGGAGGAGAAGCGGTTCTACTCCAAGCTCTCCGCGGGTGACCGAGCTTCTCACCCTATCTCTAAGGGAGCGCCCAGCCACCCTACGGAGGAAGCTCATTTCAGCCGCTTGTATTTAAGACCTTGTTCTTTCGGTCATGACCCATAGCTCATGACCTTAGGTGAGTGTAGGAGCCATAATGAAGGTGGCACAGGTAAAGTGCTGCGTCATCAGCCAGGTTGTGGGTGTGTCACAGGGGGCGTGTGTGGCACGAAGTTTGAAAGGTGCTCACTTACTCGCTGGCGAAGCATTAGAATGGATGAGAAAGTGGGGTGAGCCGCGGTGATTACATAATTTGTTGACCGCATCACTTGATAGCGTCACTTGAGTGGTTTTGGAAGCCTGTCACTGCTGGAATAAATAATTTATCAATCATTTGGACTCTATAGATTGGAAACCTGCAGAAAACAATAAATACTTCGCAGCCAGGCAGACGGTTGGACTTTTTATTGGAACGCGCGTCGGACAAAGACGCCGCAGCTTAGCCCACGGCGGCCCTCAACGCTGTTTAGCCGCAACAATAAAGTCAACAAATTGTAATTCTCAGAGACATTGATCGGTGGAATTATTACCCAGGAGTTTTTGGAGATCATTCGTTCGCTTTTGGAAATGGAAACTACTGGATGTGCGATGTGATTGGAATGCAGCAGCCCACAACGTTCATTCATCAATGGTTTGGTACGGCGTTCATTCATTAAATCGTTGGACCTGAGGTATGGAAGCACACACAACAGATGCATACGCCTGAAGACGGACAGTAATGACAACTCATCTTCACGTTTAAACAACAAAATGGAGCCAAACGATTCTATGTCACACTCTGGTGTTAAAGATAAAGATGAAAAAAAGACAACCAAAGCTCACTGTTAAAGCTTTGGAAAACAAAAATTGAAAAGCTACAGAAAGACCGTCAAAGAAAGATTAATGAAATTAAAACTGTAATCAGAAACCTCAAGGAATTTATGCACACGCAACAAACACTGTTGTGTGTGGCTGCTGTGGCTTCCTGTGACGTCATTTCCGGGTGAGCGTCACCCAGTGCTAGTTGTTTTTGACTACTGTTCTCTCGTTTGGCATTAGCCTGACTATTATTGCTTACTTTAAGTGTTATCTGGTTTAATACACTAAATACACTAAATACACTACTGTTAAACCGCTTGCTGTTCAATTTTCTCATTTTGCTAAATAAACCACTTCTCTTTACCTAGGCACCGCTAGCTTTAGCTTAAAACCTAGCATGGCCACCACTCTTTCTGCCTCTCCCCCTCTCTCCTGCCCCATGTGCCATATGTTTAGTGACGATCCTACCTCCTTTAGTGAAGATAGCGGTAGATGTGCTAAGTGTAGTCTTGTGTTAGACTTGGAGGCCAGGCTAGAGCAGTTAGAAGCGCGGCTCCACACAGTGGAAGCTAAACCGGCTAGCCAGGTCGTTACTCGTAGCGCGGGCCGTGCTGCCAGGGCTAACCCAGTTAGCACCCCAGTGCCTTCCCAGCAGCCGGGAGACACTCAGGGGTTTGCACCGGTTGGGAGGAAACATAGTGCTAAACGCAAAAACTTAGAGCACCCGAGACTCCACGTTAGTAATAGGTTCTCCCCCCTCAGCGACACACCCGCTGAACCCTCAACTCTGGTTATCGGCTCTTCTGAAGTTAGAAACGGGGTGCTCCCAGCGGCTACAGTCGGTGTTATCCGGGGGCCAGAGTTGGTGACATGGAGGGGAACCTTAGGATGTTAGCTCAGAGTAAGTCCAGGTTCCGTCGAGTCGTGATTCACGCAGGCGGTAATGATGCCCAACGGAGGTGGTTAAGTTTAACGTAGCTTTGGTGTGTAAACTGGCTAAGACAATGTCCGACACTGTAACTTTCTCTGGTCCCCTGCCGAACTTAGTCAGTGATGAAATGTACAGCTGCTTTTCATCATTCAACCGCTGGCTTTCTAGATGGTGCCCAGAAAACGGCGTTGGTTTGTGGATAATTGCTGGTGCAAAACCCATGCAGGGAAAGTCAAGCAGGTCCTAGCTTTAGCTTATGTGATGAAAGACAAGTAAAAGGAGCGCGTCATAGAAACCTTAAAGTGACAGACAGCAGTTCTCACTTTTGCTTCATGGAAGAACAAAGGAATCCAGCAGTTCCAACATATAATTCAGGATAGAACATTTATGTCCCTGTCAACATTATCCTCAATTTATGGAATTAGTATAAACAAATTTCTAGAATATCAGCAACTTAAATCAGCTATAAGCACTAAATACTGCCTGACCCAAATAGACCTAGACCTTCCCCTTACAGTAACACATTTCATTGACCTTAAAAATCCCAAGCTCACCTACAAACTTTATAAGATGTTATCAAACATAGATGAAGCAATTTACTTACCCATGACAAAATGGGAGTCTGAGCTATCATTGAATCCTAGTGATCAATTTTGGCTACGGATCTGTTTGAATGCCTTTAATATGACCAAAAGTCCTAATCTGCAATTTATTCAGTACAAGATTCTCCACAGAATTCACTACACCGGACAGAGATTATTTAAAATGGGTCTTAATCAGTCTGCTATATGCACACAGTGCACAGGTAACAACATAGACGACTATTTGCATGCCCTGTGGTTGTGTCCACCTGTCCAATCATTCTGGCGTAAGGTCTGTGAGGATTTCTTAATCTGGTTTAATCATATGATTCCTGCATGCCCCAAACTCTGCTTACTAGGTGACCTGAATAACATCAACATAGAATCTAACAAGGCTTATATGGTTGTCACCGCTGTATGTATCGCAAAGAAAACTATCCTCCTAAACTGGAAATCTAAAAATAATCTTATCATCAGCCACTACAGAAACCTCATGTCAGAGCACATTAGCTTAGAGTTAATGTCCTCCACAAAAAACCTGTCGGCTTCAGACTCTCCCTGGCTCCAGCTGGTTAGTCACATCACCTAGTAGGGGTGGGATGGTGATGGGTTGAGCCGGTCCTGGCTGGTTGGGTGGGCTGGGGCGGGTGTGGGGGGGTGGGCTCTGCTGGGCCTACCGTTCCCCCGGCTCGGGGCTCTGGTTGCCCAGGGTGGGGGGTGGTGGGGGCGCGCGCTCTGCCGGCAATTTGGCAGGGGTTCCTGGGCTGGTGCCTTCTGGGCGCAGGGTAGGCAGTGCGGCTGACCGGGAACGGCGGCCGGGTGCCGTGCTGGGTAGCTGGTCGCCGTGGCGGGGGCTGGGGGGGGGTTCTGGGGCCTGGGGTTGTCTGCCCGTGGCCGGTGTTTCGCCCGTGGCCAGAGGCTGGCGCGTGGCCCGGCCCTCTGGGGGTCGACGCCGCATTCACAGCAGGGGTTTATGGGTTCACTTGGGTGGGTTTACATAATTCTTTTTTTTTTTTTTTTAATTTATTTATTTATTATTATTACTATTACTATTATTATTATTATTACTGTTATTATTATTATTATTATTATGACTATTGACTATACACAAGAGACAATGAAGCCAGACGAATAAACAGGCTGTTCGCAACTCAACCAGCGAAAGTGTACGCTCAGTGGCAGGGTCAAAACAGCGGAACAGACCCACCAAGGCTAGAAACTGAACAGTACTGGAAAAGTATATGGGAGAAAGAGACAGCACATAACAGCAATGCCCAGTGGCTGGTCTCTCTGAGAAAAGAACACAGCAACCTCCCTGAACAGAATCCAGTAACCATCACAGTGGCAGACATCCAAGAAAGAGTCTCAGTTATGAAAAACTGGACAGCACCGGGCCCTGACATGATACATGCCTACTGGCTAAAGAAGCTTACCACACTCCACGAACGCCTGGCAGCACAAATGAACCAGCTGCTAAGAGATGGGACTCACTCCCGAATGGCTAACGGAAGGGCGAACGATCCTGATCCAGAAGGATCCCTCAAAGGGTGCAGTCCCATCCAACTACCGGCCAATAACCTGTCTCTCCACAACATGGAAGCTCATGTCAGGCATCATTGCAACCAAGATAAATAGGCACATGGATCAATTCATGAGTAACACACAGAAGGGCATTGGTAGAGACTCCAGAGGAGCCAAACACCAACTCCTGGTCGACAGAACAGTCGCCCAAGACTGCAGGTCACGACACACCAACCTGTGCACAGCCTGGATTGATTACAAGAAGGCCTATGACTCAATGCCACACACATGGATCACTGAATGCTTGGAGCTGTACAACATCAACAGGACTCTAAGAGCCTTCATAAGAAACTCAATGAAGCTGTGGAAAACCACCCTTGAAGCCAATGGGAAACCACTTGCACAAGTGTCCATCAAATGTGGGATATACCAAGGCGATGCTCTGTCCCCACTGCTGTTCTGCATAGGTCTGAACCCCCTCAGCCAAATAATCAACAAGACTGGCTATGGATACCGACTCAGAAATGGGGCCAACATCAGTCACCTCCTCTACATGGATGACATCAAGCTATATGCTAAGAACGAGCGTGACATTGACTCCCTGATCCACACCACCAGGATCTACAGTAATGACATTGGGATGTCATTCGGGCTCGAGAAATGCAGCCGGATTGTGACAAAGAGAGGCAAGGTAGTCCACACAGGGGCGGTCTCACTCCCAGAAGGAACAATAGCAGACATTGAGGACAGTTACAAGTACCTTGGAATTCCCCAGGCAAATAATAATAATAATAATAATAATAATAATAATAAACTTTATTTATATAGCACTTTTCGAAACCCAGATTACAAAGTGCTGTACAGTTAATATGAGACAAAATCAGTGTTAAAAACAGTTTCCAGTATGGAGAAATAAAACCAGCACACGTATGAAATGGTGATAGATGGTTAGAATCAATAAAATAGATAAATCAGTAAAACCAATAAAATCAAGAAAACAATAAAATCGATAAAATCAATAAAATCAATAAAATACAATGTTTAGATTTAAGAACCAATAAAATCATTAAAAGCACACCTGAAGAGGTAAGTTTTTAAAAGAGATTTAAATACTGGTAGGGACCCAGCGAGCCTGATCTCTTCAGGGAGACTGTTCCAAAGTGTTGGGGCTCTTACAGCAAAGGCCCTATCTCCCCTGGTCTTCAATCTAGATTGTGGGATTGTTAAAAGGCCTTTTGCCAAAGATCTAAGATTGCGACCAGGTACGTAAGGAGTGAGGAGATCGGCTATATATTTAGGGGCCAGACC
The DNA here is from genome assembly GCA_023969325.1 of Oryzias curvinotus. NCBI lineage: Eukaryota > Metazoa > Chordata > Actinopteri > Beloniformes > Adrianichthyidae > Oryzias > Oryzias curvinotus. The sequence continues at coordinate 87,439 of JALJSC010000191.1, read as the reverse complement.
ACAGAGTGCTTTAAAAGCAATTAATAAAATCTTAAAATCTATTCTAAAACGGACTGGGAGCCAGTGCAAAGACGCTAAAACTGGAGTGATATGGTCTCTCATTCTGGTTCCAGTTATGAGTCTGGCGGCAGCATTTTGCACTAACTGGAGTTGATACACACGCTGCTGTGAAAGGCATGTGTAGAGTGCGTTACAATAGTCCAAACGGGAAAAAATGAAAGCATGAATCACCATCTCCAGACATTTTTTTGATAGGAGGGGGGTTATCCTGTATAACCTATGTAGTTGCCAGAAACAAGATTTGACCACTGATTTAACATGTGTCTCCAGATTAAGATCAGTATCAAAAATCACCCCCAGATTTCTGCAGCTTGAAGAAACATTGTTCGATAGAGACTCCAATTTCGAAGCCACACCATGTCGGGCCTCAACTGACCCAAAAATAATCACATCAGTTTTGTTCATGTTCAACTGCAGAAAATTTCGGGCCATCCAGGTTTTAATATCAGCAATGCAGCTATTGAGATTATTTAAAAGACCAAGGTCACCAGGTTTAAAAGATAAGTACAGTTGAGTATCATCGGCATAAAAATGAAAATTAAGGTTATGTTGGCGTATTATCTCCCCCAGTGGTAACATGTAAATTGAAAATAGCAGAGGTCCCAGTACCGAACCCTGGGGAACGCCACATGTCATTTTCAACTTAGATGAGCAAGAATTGCCGATGAAAACATTAAAAAACCTGTCCGTTAAATAAGAATAAAACCAGTTAAAAACTGTGCCAGAAAAACCAACCCAAGATTTTAAACGTTGTAATAAAATGGAGTGGTCCACTGTATCAAATGCTGCACTGAGATCTAAAAGAACTAAAATCGATATTTTTCCTGAGTCTGCAGCCATTAAAAGGTCGTTCATTACTCTCAGCAAGGCAGTCTCTGTGCTGTGGTTGGCCTTAAACCCAGATTGAAGGGTCTCAAATAATTTATTATTATTTAAAAGGAAATTACCTGCTCAGCTACTAGCTTTTCCAGGATCTTAGCCAAAAAAGGTAGTTTTGAAATTGGTCTGTAATGCTCAAAGCAACTTGGGTCCAGGGAGGGTTTTTTCAATAGTGGTTGAATCATAGCAGCCTTAAAATCATCTGGGACTGTGCCAGTTGAAAGAGATGTGTTCATTAAGAACAGTATGTGGGAGCTAACAGATCCATATATTTCTTTAAAAAATCTAACTGGCATAATGTCCAGAGAGCAATGGGATGGTTTCATTTTATAAACAATCTCAGAAAGAGTGTTGGGGGAGATTGACTGAAAGTCTTCAAAGATCACTGTGGGTCTTGCAGGTGGAGTTGGCCGAAAAGGAGGTGACAGAGATTTGGTAATGGATATCTGAGACCTAATGTTAGAAATTTTGTTAATAAAATGATTTGCAAATTGCTCACAGATTACTGGAGAAGTCGGTAAATTGCTTGTATGTGGTGCTTCACTTAGCTGATTAATGACCTTAAAAAGTACCCTGGGATTATTTCTATTGGTATTAATTAATTGTGAGAAGTAGTCTGATCTTGCCTTTTTCATTTGACGGTTAAAATTATTCATGTGGTTTTTCAGGGTTTCTAAGTCCACAGATGATTTAGAAGCTTTCCACTTGCGCTCAGCTCTGCGACAAATTCTTTTCGAGTTGCGAATACTGTCCGTCATCCAAGGCAGATTTTTATTTTGGACTTTTCTCAACCTGAAAGGGGCAATTTGGTCCAGGATGCATGCAGTTGCTGAGTTAAAATTTGATAAAATACTGTTTGCATCAGAATTTAAAACCAAAGGGGCCGAGAAAACATTTCCAAAATTTGCTGCAGTAGATGAGTTGAAGACACGTGAGTAAATGAAATTAGCCTTAGACTCAGGAGGATTACCATTTAGTTCTGGAGAAAATAAAATGCACTTATGGTCAGACATGATAAAATCCATACATGACACATTGGGGACTGAGATCCCACATGTTAAGATAATGTCTAGTGTATGACCTTTTATATGGGTTGATCCAGTGATAGCTCGATCCAGGTTAAACGAATCAATGATGTTTAAAAATTCCTTTGCTAGTAGATTATCTGGGCAGCACACATGGATGTTGAAATCTCCAGCAATAATAACTTTATCATGTGTTGGCATAACCAGGGAGAGAAGTTCAGCAAACTCCTCAATAAAACCAGAGGTTGATTTGGGGGGCCTATAAATAAGAATACATAAAACTTTACTCAAACCAGTTATATAAAAATATAAAGACTCAAAAGATTTAAAATCACCAAAAGTGGCTGAAGTGCAGTTAAAATTATTGTTGTATAGAATGGCAAGTCCCCCACCCCTCCCTGAGGGTCTGGGTTTGGTAAAGAAGGAGAAATTGGGCGGGGAGGATTCTATTAGGGGAACACAGTCTCCATCCCTAAGCCGGGATTCTGTTAGCATTAGAAAATCTAATTTATTGTAAGTAATGAAGTCCTGGCAAGTAAACGATTTGTTAGCCAGGGATCTAATGTTCAGAAGTCCAAAGTTTGTCAGATATGACGCAGGGTTTGACGAAGGATTAATAGTGATCATGTTATGAGGATTTCTAGACCTCCTATATTTAAGAGGATAATGGTTCTTTAGCTGGTTGTAAGATGAATTGAGTGGATGAATCCTCTTATTATATAAGACAGTTATAGGAGCTGGTGAGACAGCCGTGCGGCTCCTTAGTAGCAGAAGAAGAAGCTGGAGGAGCGCTTTGTTGTGAGAACAGTCAGTCACGTGGTATTGTCTGAACGGCATATCTGATATTTGCTGATAAAATTGAACTACCCATCCTGTTTGGGTGAGTTCCATCCAGACGAAATGGCAACCTGGAGCAGGCAACAAGGAAAGCTGCAACAGCTAAGTACCTTCAACGAGTAAGGCAAGTCCTGAAAAGCCAGCTCAATGGCAAGAACAAGACCCGGGCAATAAACTGCTATGCACTGCCAGTTATCAGATACCCTGCAGGAATAATAAGATGGCCAAAGGAAGAGATACAGACCATGGATGTTAAAACACGGAAGCTCCTCACCATGCATGGAGGGTTCCATCCCAAATCCAGCACTCTGAGACTGTATGCTAACCGCAAGGAAGGAGGCCGAGGACTAGTGAGCGTAGAAGCCACTATCCAGGATGAAACATCCAAGATGCATGAATACATCAAGCTCAAGGCCCCAACTGACAGTGTGCTCAGTGAATGTCTCAGGCAATGGAGAGCAGAGGATACAGTGCTGGAGGACAGATCCTCATGGGAGGACAAACCCCTCCATGGGATGTACCACCGGACCATAACTGAAGTGGCTGATATCAAGAAGTCCTACCAATGGCTAGAAAGGGCTGGCCTACAAGACAGCACTGAAGCGCTCATCCTGGCAGCTCAGGAACAAGCCCTGAGCACCAGAGCGATAGAGGCTCAGATCTACCACACCAGACAAGACCCAAGGTGTAGGCTGTGCAAAGAGGCGCCTGAAACAATCCAGCACATAACTGCAGGATGTAAGATGCTGGCAGGTAAAGCATACATGGAGCGGCACAATCAAGTGGCTGGAATAATATACAGGAACATGTGTGCAGAATATGGACTGGAAACCCCAAGGTCAAAATGGGAAACACCTCCGAAGGTGGTAGAGAATGAGAAGGCAAAGATCCTGTGGGACTTCCAGATCCAGACTGATAGGATGGTAATGGCGAACCAACCAGACATCGTAGTGGTGGATAAAGAACAGAGGAAAGCCGTTGTGGTGGATGTGGCAGTGCCAAGCGATGGGAACATCAGGAAGAAGGAACATGAGAAACTGGAGAAATACCAGGGACTCAGAGAAGAACTGGAGAAAGTCTGGAAAGTGAAGGTGACGGTGGTGCCTGTGGTAATTGGAGCACTTGGGGCAGTAACCCCCAAGCTTGAGGAGTGGCTACAACAGATACCTGGAAAGACCTCAGACCTCTCAGTCCAGAAAAGCGCAGTGCTAGGAACAGCTAAGATACTGCGCAGGACCCTCAAGCTCCCAGGCCTCTGGTAGAGGACCCGAGCATGGAGGAGAAACCACCCGCGGAGGGTGAGAGGGGCGTTTTTTTTTTATAATTAATATATAATTAATTCTTTTTTTTTCTTTTTTTAATATGATTTAATCTATTCTGGGTTTATTTATTTATTTTTTTTTGGGTGGATGGGGGGCCCTGGGGGGGTGGTGTGCAGTCCTTGGGGAGGTCAGGGCATGGATGGTGGGGCTGGACTCCCTGCCCTTCCGTTCTGGCACCGGGACCCGTCCTTGCCGGTTGTCTCTCGGCGCTACGGGGCTCTCGCCTTATCTGCGGCGGGCTTGCCGCCTCTTGGCTGCCTGGCCGCCCTGGGAGGGGGGGCACCTACTGCGGCCGGCTGGGGGGCCGGTCGCTCGGGGGAGCCTCTCCCTCGGTTGTGCCCATCCGCCTGCTCCTCCCCGTCCTCACCAAAACAAATGTTGCACACAGGCACATAGGGCTCCGGGAACTGGATGGGTGGGTTATGCTGGCGGGGCTCACTGGGGGGGTAACTCTCTGGGGCGCTCTGTTGGCGCCCGCCCTCCACCCCGCTTTTTACTTGCATATGAGACACTCTGATTCATCTAGGGCCTTGTGGGGAGGGTCTGGTGGAGAGGGGCACGGTGAAATATCCGTGCTCATCTTTCACTGACCCCCTCACAATTTTAACTCCCACTTTAGACACACACACTGCATGTTAGCAGCACATACACAGCAAATACACTCCACTCACAGAGGAATCCCGGAGTGGGGGCTCCGTACGGCGCTGGGGGTCAGTTGGCGGGGGGTGGGGAAGTAACCAGATGATTGTGAGTATGTGTGCGTGAGTGCATGGGTGGACGGACCTGGGGGCTGGCTCACTGGAACCCTCTGGGGCTTTCCCTTCCCATCACAGAGAGGGTAGGGCACTTAAAGGGTAAGGGAGGGGGGGGGGTTGTAGTGGGTAGGGTTATGGGGGGTGGCTGTGGGTGCATGGCGATCTCTGGGTTGCTCGGGTCGCGTGCCGTGGCTGGCTTGCGGACACGGGGCACCGGTCGGGCGGTGGGCGGCTCTTGGGTTCTTCGTCCTTGGTCCTTGTCTCGGCGTCCGGCGCCCGGCGGCCCCCATGGCTGCCGCCTGGTACGACTAAGCGCTCCTGTCCTGTGGCCTGGGGGCCGGACACCGGGTTCGCTTATGCCTCTGGGCGTTGTGGGGGCCCCTGTAGGGGGGCCTTCTCTGCGCCTAGCTGGTCGGGTGGGCGGTCCCCGCCTCCCTCCCTCCCGGGCTGCCTGGGTCCGGTGTGGGGGGGGCCCTAGCCTTGGGGGGGCCTCTCCTCCCCTTTCCTGGTCTGGCTGCTCTGGCTGGGTAGGATCTGGTTCCCCACAACACAAGGTTCACTTCGGCAGCATGCATGTATCTCCACCCCCACGTGCACGTGCACATTGCCACACTGCTCCCTGTCTGCTTCATCCCTCCTTCTAACCTACAGTGTATTGATGGACAGATATTTTCCGCTCATCTTCGTGTCAGAATTTTACCCATGATGGAATATTTGTCTTTCCAGCAGATCTGGTATAATTGTTACAGCTTAAAAGAATAACTGATCCAAATCAGTGCTTGTATCCCCCCCTTTTTTTTCACCTTTCTTCCCTTTACTCTCTTCCACCCCCCCACCCCCACCCCGACACACATTTTCCCTCTTCCTCCCCACACACACTAAATATAACAAATAAAGAAATAAATAATACAACAAAAAGGAGTTAATTCAAATCTACACTCTGGCTTCTAAAGTTCTATAACCTCTTTTTGTGATAGTAAAACCTGTCCAACACAAAAGGCCTGCAGCTCTAATCTGTTTGCTAAGTTGTTGGACAGAACAAGTGAAAAAAAGAAAAAAAAGGAAAAAAAAAAGAATATCATTTAAATAAGAAGGCCCAAGACCATAAAAACATTTATAAACCAATTATGAATTATGGATTTTGTGGAGCAATGGATAAATATGCTAGTTTCTTCGGGATTAATAAAGTCCTTTATCTCTCTCTCTCTCTATTTATCTATCTATCTAAAGATAGGAAACACAAATGGATGTCATCAAATTCATATGTGTGTGGGGGGGGGGCTGTAAGTTAGTGTAGAAACGCCACAGCTAGTGAAAACATTCTGACATTTCTTGTTGGTTATTTTTTGGGTCAGGCTTTAAATAGATTTGTAGTTGTGAAGGACACGCATTCAGGCATTCATAATACCTTCATGAATCACATCTTTAAGGGCCATTCACACCATCTGCAGGTTCCCTATCTTTGAGGGACAGCAGAGCCTCCAGCGTCTCAGGGGTCTCTCTGATTGGCTCGGCTGGCTTCAACATGCTGTTCTTTTAGAGTAAACAGGTTGCTTTAACACTCCACCGTGTGCAGTGAGAGCTGCTTTTCTTTTTAAACTGTGTAAATATTTATTAGGTAGTAGATCTGGGGGGTATTCCAGGAAGCATGTTTAAACTAGCCTGACTTTAAGCCTGAACTCTGGCTGAAATCCGCCTGAACTTGCTTACTCAGGGTATGTCGGTTCCAGAAGACCGGATATGAGCTGGCGTAATTACGCTCGACTTGGTAACCCTGGGTTAACCCACGTGCAAAGCAGGTACATAAAGACATTCTCAATAGATCGCCGATTTCTGGAGTCACCATGGAAACGCGTGGGGGAAAAAAAGAAAGCGCGACACTTGAGACGGAAGTGTGACGAAGTCTGAGATTTTAATGACGGCGTATAAAGATTATACGTCCAACAAAAAAGTAACACGACTGCATCATCAAAAAAAAAGAATTTCTGCTTGAAGAAAATCAACAGACAAAGTAAACCCACGAGTTTCTGATCTTGTTCCCATTTTCCTTGTGACGCATATATATATATTGAACTCTCATATGTCTAAGTTTGAGCCGGCAAATATGCTAATTTTTATAACAAAAAAAGGACGGTAAAAAAATGCACGGAGTTCAAAAAATAGTTAAAGAAATTCCCATTATTATACTTGCAGAAAGAGAGTGTAGGGGTGCTATAAAAACTCATCATCCTCTCCTTCGCTCTCACTCGTGGTGCTGTGACATAAGCACAGTAGGACAAAATAACTCGACAAAACACGGCAAAACACAGTAAAACAGCTAAACAACTAAACATATTTAGTCAAAAAGCCACACTTCAACCCAAATCCGTCCAGACAGGCAAAGGGAATGATATCCCAGAATCCCTTGCGGTGCCGATCTAACAGCAGCACCAAAGTTACACCTACTTAATTGAATTAATTTGAATGAAAGTAAAATAATTGTCTGAAAACTATGTGTTATTTTTAAGGTGACTTAACAAAAAATGATGTATCTTAACTGAAGCAAATAATTAAGTTAGATCAAAGTAAACAAGTTTAATTTTCCAACATCCATATGTGGTCCTATCACCCTCTCACTGTGGAAAAAGTATTATCTGGGCTTCTTCATCCACTAAATCATCTTCAAATGGACACGCCATGCTGCTTCACCTCTCTCAAAACAAACTAAGCTTCAACTAAACCTGCTCCAGACCAGGTTATGTTCAGAGCATGAGTTGCCGTGGCAACTTGACCTACCCTGAGACATACCTCCATTTCTGGAACCGAAAGCTGAGGTTATCAACTTCCTTAGCCTCAAACTTACCGTGGGAGCTAGCAGAACCTGCTTTCTGGAATACCCCCCTGCTGGCAGGGGTGTCATTCTAATTTACAGACATATCTAGCAAGCACCAAATGAAGCTCAACAGGAAAAATGCCAGCTTTTTTGTTTATAGCAGAACCTTTTCACCTTTTCATCCTATTGTCTTAGCCTTTAACCCTTGTGCTATCCTATGACCCCCCCTTCCATTGATGTGTTCTCCCTACCATGACAAAGGTGGATTTGGACAACTATGAACTTAACGATGTGAACAGAATAAACAAAAAACGTGGAGGAGTCGCAGTATATGTAAAAAAAATATATAGTTTATGGTAATTGATAAAGTATCTGTCGCAGTGGATGGAATACTGGAATGTCTTACAATTGAAATATGTAACGATTCAGGGAAAAATGTCATTATAAGCTGTGTTTATAGGTCACCAGGGTCAAGCTTAAGTGTTCAGTGACTGGATGGAAAAGATGTTTACCTCTCTAAATAACTAAATATTATACATCTGTGGAGATTTCAATATTGATCTGATAAACCCCAGCAAACATAAAGCCACCGACGACTTTATCAGCAGAATGTATGGAATGAGTTTCTATCCAACCATAACCAGACCCAGCAGAATCACTACTCAAAGTGCTACTCTTATTGAGAATATTCTTACAAATATTATAGAATACACTCATATGAGTGGACTAATGATATGTGACATAACTGATCATTTACCAGTTTTTGCACTATTTGACATCAAGGTGAAGACAAAGAAAATGATAAAAGAATCAGTCTACAAAAGATTAAGAAATGAAAAAACCATGAATGCTCTAAATAATGACTTATCCAGAAGAAAACTGGAACTCTGTGTACAGAGAGAAAGATGTCAATATCGCTTATAAATGTTTTTTAGAAATATTTAGCTCACTTTACAATAAGAACTGTCCAATTTATAAATTAAAAAACAAATTTGCTAAATGCCCATGTTAACAACCGGTCTACAAAATGCTTGTAAAAAGAAAGATAACCTCTATAAAAAATTCTTAAAACAGAGGACAAGAGAAACTGAACAAATATATAAGTCATATAAAAATAAACTAACTGAAATAACACGGTACAGTAAAAAAGTGTACTTCAAGAATCTACTGAATGAAAATAAATACAACGTAAAGCGAGTTTGGGAAATATTAAATAACATCATTAAAAATGGGAGAAAAAAGCGAACTTATCCAGATTACTTTACAGATGAGAAGGGTCAAACCTATGACATCAATGTAGCAGCAAACGGTCTCAACAACTATTTTGTAAACGTGGGTCCAGATTTGGCAGCAGAAATTCCAAAATGCAAAACCAGCAAAGACAATAATCCACCATGGAAAGGATCCCACACTCAATCTTTCTCTCTGATGTGAACGAAAATGAGCTGATATCAATTGTGAATAATTTCAAGAGTAAAAACTGAAAAGATTGTAAGGATATAGATATGAAGGTGGTGAAAAAGGTCATTTATAGTGTATCTAAGCCTCTAACATACATATGTAACTTATCATTACGAACTGGGAGATTCCCAAACCAAATGAAAATAGCCAAAGTGATTCCTATCTATAAGAGTGGAGACAAACACCAATTTACAAACTATAGACCCGTTTCTCTTCCACAATTCTCAAAAATTTTAGAAAAAATATTCAATGATAAATTAGCTTTATTTATTAAAAAAACACAACATTATAAATGAAAACCAACATGGTTTTAGAGAAAACAGATCAACCTCATTGGCTATCATTGATGCTGTGGAGGAAATCATAAATGCTCTGGACAAAAAGAAATATGCAGTTGGAATTTTCATTGACTTAAAGAAAGCATTTGACACTCTCAATCATGACATCCTACTTGACAAACTGGAAGTGTATGGGATAAGAGGACTAGCGCTAACTTGGGTCAAAAGCTATTTAATGGGAAGAAAACAATTTGTCAAGATGAATATATGTATATAATGAATATACATCAGAAACCAAAGAGATAAGTTGTGGTGTCAAACAAGGATCAATTCTGGGCCCGCTGCTATTCAATATTTACATAAATGATATATTCAATGTTTCAAAGCTTCTGAAATTCATATTATTTGCTGATGACACAAATATATTCTATTCTACAGACAATCATAGGGAACTTACCAATGTGGTAAACACAGAGTTAAACAAAATAATATTATGGATGGAGTACAGCAAATTATCTTTTAACCTAGATAAAACCAAAGTGATGTTTTTGGGAAACTACAAGGACAATGAAGAGCTCTCAATTGAAATAAATAATGTCTTAATCGAAAGTATTACAGAAATCAAATTCCTAGGGATTTTTATCGATGACAAACTAAGTTGGAAGCCTGACATCAGACACATACAAACTCAAAAAGAATTTCAATCATAAATAAATCCAAACATATATTAGAATATAACAGTAGATATTTATTGTACTGCTCCTTAATATTACCATATTTCACCTACTGTATAGACATTTGGGGGAATAATTACAAGAGCTCACTACATCCTCTCTGTTTACTTCAAAAACGAGCCATCAGAATTGTACATAAAGCTGGATATCTTGATCATACAAACAATTTATTTTATTAATCTAGACTTTTAAAACTGTATGACCTTGTGGATTTTTACACTGCGCAACTTCTTTACAGAGCCAGTGGGAAATCGTTACCATTCAATATTCAAAAACAGTTCTTAGAAAATGAAGGAGGCTACAGACTGAGGGGATGTAGGAACTTCAAGATCAAACTGATAAGAACCACAAAGGAAAGTTTCTGTGTGTCTGTGTGTGGCACTAAACTTTGGAACGGTTTAAGTAATGAGCTCAAACAATGTTCATATATTCTGTCAATGCTACAGAACAATAAAGACCCAGATGCTGAAACCCAGAAGCAGACACAGGTGAGAATGGGCGTGGGAAGCAAACAGATTTAATGGTCAGGTGAGTATGAGAGCAGGCAGGTTCTGTGGGGTCCACGATGTGGGAAACTGACTCCTGTGGCGTCACTGGTGGATTCGTCCGCAGGGTTCGGAGAATGGCGGAGTCAGTGGAGGTCCGTGAAAGTAGGAGGATTGGCAGAGGCTCGCGGTGACCGGGTGGAGCAGACAGAGTGAGGTTTCCAGACAGAAGCTGATTCAGGCGACCACTCGTGGCTAAGGATTCCTGGAGACAGGTAAAGACAAGGCTTTTAGGTGCAGGCTTGAAACAAGGTAGCAAACGTGAGCTAACCGTGACGACCAAATATTCACCTTCAGGGGCTACAGACTGGTGAAGAATACTGGTTCTGGAGCTCCTTAAGAAGGCAGGTGGTGAGATGAGGTAAGTGGTCGCAGCTGGGAAGAATCAGGAACCAAGCGGAGAGGAGAGCGGGAGGAGACTGACAGAGGCACCATAACATATTCAAATATTCAAGAAAATGTAGAAAGAAACTCTGATTTCAGGACATGAAGACAAGAGGGTTTAAGGATAGTAGTAGTAGTAGTAGTCTTTTTTATTTTGGACTAGTGAAACAAGTGTAAAATAACAAAATAAGACAAAAATGAGACAAAACTCGCAAAAAACAGGAAAAAGACAAGTAAATTATATAAAACAAAACAAAACAAAATTATATAAACACCAGTCCAAAAGGGAGTGAGAAGAAGAAAAGTCTTATAAACTCTCACCCCCCTTTACCTTAAGTCCTTACTTTCCCACCATCAGAGTCCAGTGCCCTACCCAAGTGTATATGTACATATATACATGTAATTTTTATTTCCAAACAACATGCAAATGAATAACAAAACGTAATGTCTAAGGATCAGCAGGTGTTTAAATAATTCCAAATACATGTTTGATTGTGGTGAAATAATCAAAGCTCTTTTAATTACAACCACTGAGTGTTACATTGTGTAATGTATAATAATGATTACTGAAAGGTTTGATCTACAACCAATAAGCTATTGTTTTTGTTTACTTGATCTGCAATGTGTAGCAATAATAACTGGTTTAATGTTATCATGTGTTCTAAAGATAATCAATTATTATTACATATCGGTACCGTTACTGTTTACTGAAATCATGAATAAATGTTTTCTGAAGATCATCAATCATTACTAGACACTGGATTTTGTTACTTCAAGAGAATATATTTGATCAGAACCGGATTTAAAACACTGTAAAACTATCAAATGAATTAACTCAGTAAGGGTGGGATTATATAAGCTTGCTTCTTCCCACTCCTTTTCAAGCAATAAATCAAACTCTACTTATACGTTAGTCAATGATCACCGTATTTAATTAAGCAAATGTGATTTAAGTGACGTTTTTGTTTTGATTTATTTTCTGTCTTTTTAATCTATGCATTTCATCATTTCTGTAATGAGTTTGATAAATATGTGTAAATTCTTTATTGCTTTGACTACAGTACTTGAAATAAATCAATAAATCAAAAAAATCAAGAGAAAAGATGGTGGGGGAGAACTGTATCAAAATCGAAGGTCTGAAAAAACCTTTGACTTTGTTTCGGAGGAGCTGAAGGAAATGAAAACTAAAATGAAGAAGGTTGACACAAAGGTTAAAATGGGGGAACAGCGATGGGGTCCTGTGAAAGTCGTATTGAAGAGCTGGAGCGTTGTTCTGGAAGGTGGAACCTGAGGCTGGCTGGTTCCGGAAAACAACACCAAAGATGTGAAAGCTATAGTCATCACCATCTGGAAGAAAACCTTACTGGATGAAAACATTAAAGTAAAAGATGGAATTGACATCCTGCACAGACTTGGGAAGAGAGACGCTAAGAAGACCACGCCACGAAACATCATCATACGCAAAGCAGTTTTTTTGTTTATCAAACAATTTAAATGTGATTTTTATTTTATTCAGGAGTCTCATAGCACAAAAGATGATTTAAACCTTTGGAAAAGTCAGTGGGGTAAAGAATTATGGGGAGCTCAGGGTTCTAAAAAAATGGCTGGAGTCTTGATTCTAAAAGACACATTTAATGTAGAGATCATCTAGTACAGTGACCCTAATGGGGATTTAATTATTATGGTTCTGTTAATCTCCCAGAATGTAGTAATCATTCCTAATATATATGGCTGCAACGCTCCTTTGGAAAACAGTTATTTGATTTATGGGAGGAAATTTGAAATTTTGGATGTATTTAGAGCAAAATTCCCTTCATTAAAATCATTTACTTGTGTGATCATGTGGGGGAATTGCATGTTGTATGTGTTTATATGTGTGTGTGCATGTTTTGCATGTTTGTGGTGCTACCTTTTTTTGCATGCTATGGACACGCCCCCTTCAAACACAGCTCGCCGATCCACGACACCTGCTCCTCATTAGGAGAGAACTATAAGAGTCCTGAGAAGGAAAGCGCAGGGGAGGTCGCACGTGCCGGCCGCGGGCCGCAACCCGGCAGAGAGATCGCATGCACGCAGGGTGCGATTGGATGGCCGGGACCGCCAGATGAAGTGCTCCGAGCAAGATGGCTGACGCGCCGGGAGCTCTCGTATGTGAAGACTGCAAGTCAGATCACTGCCACCTTTTAGCCACTATTCAAAGGCTAAGATCTGAGCTTAAGGAAAAATACAACCTGATTGATAAAATACTCTCAGTTTCCGCCTCACAGTCAAACTATATTACATACCTCCAACAATCAGTCATCGTGGACCAAGCCAGTCGCTCCCTGTCACAGACTCTTCCATGGTCTGGAGGAAAGCCTGCTGAAGCGGACGCTCACTCCACCTGCTCCGACAGCAATATTGTTCAGCTCCGTGGCGTGACAGATGGATTGGAGCCGACCGATGAGATCCGAGGCCCAGGCAACCCCAACTCTAGAGAGTCAGGTCGGTTTCCAGCTGACCTCGAGGAGGAGAAGGCCGATGCGGGTCTCAGGGACCCGGCTCTCAGCTCTACACCCAAGCTGTCATGGGCGGAGGTGACACGCCGCAGCCGGAGGAGCCGCGGGCCGAAAACCGATCCTTCCTGCTCGGCTAAATTGGCGCTCTCTAACCGCTATGCCCCGCTGGCTGAAGATCCGGGACCCGCTGATCCACCAAAAAACCAACAGGATCTACCGGGTTTGGGGTTGGGTCAGCGTCGTCCTCCTGAACTCCCATCTCCCATGGCTGGTGCCGGATGTGCTCGGAGGGAGCCTCCTGTCTCTCATCCCTCGGTTACGACCAGGGTTCGGAATTGGGGAGCGAAGTCCACTGCGGCCTCCGGGCCCGCTTCGAATGAGCCTGACCGGCCCACTGCCTCCGGGCACGCCTCGCGGGAGCCACGCCGGAGCACATTCTCTCCAGGAGCTGCAGCACCGGTCCCGTCGCCTGACGCCGCCGCTATCCCTTCGTTCTCCGCCGCAGGAGTGAAGCGCCGCCGGCTGCTACGTGACGCGGTAACCCGGCGCTCGGGCGAGCCCTTCCGGGGTTTGGAGAACATCCTGCCCGATCACCCTCTGCCAGATCTTCCTCCAAAGCTCCACCCGGGATCGCTGTCTGTCGGGCATTCTGCTGCCTCGCAAAACCCGGCTGTCAGGGATGGGAGCCCCGCACCGGATCCGGGATCAGCGCCCCGTCCAGTTCTCCTCCTGGGAGACTCTATGATCCGGCAAGTCGGCGTCAAGAGGTGCCACACACACTCCATCTCAGGGGCATCAGTAAAGGACATCCACAATCATCTCACCAGTAAACCCCCCTCGGCCTCAACCATCATAATCCACGCAGGTACCAATGACATTAAATTCCAGCAATCTGAGACTTTGAAAGCGGACTTCATCCACCTTATTCATCACATCCAGCAGTTAAATTTACAATGCATTATATCTGGACCACTACCTTCACCCCGTTACAGAGACACAAAATTCTCTCGAATCCGTCAGCTCCATATCTGGTTAAAAAGTTACTGCCACTCCCTGAATATCCACTACGTTGACAATTTCACCACATTTTACAATAGACCAAACCTTTTCAAACCAGACGGCTTACATCCAAACCATAAAGGCTCCCATCTTCTGGGGATGAACATAGAACTCACCCTCCTCTCCTGCACTGCTCCTTCCAGCTGACGGTTCAACCAAAGCACACACATTCCCTCCATATCCTTTATTCCAGTACACATCACGAGCAGAGATCACAAACGTTCACATTCAAAGTCAACCATTCCTTCAGTCAGATGTCTCCGTCCTATTCACATAGCACCAAATACAGAATCAAAATTAACTGCAAAATCACTGGTTTCACCTGCCACACTGAACATGGCTGTTTTTAACATCAGATCTCTTGCTAACAAGTCTTTTCTTTTTATTGTTATTTTACAAATGATACTTAGGTTATGTTTTAATCACTGACGTATTTTATTTTTGAATTACTAAGATACTTATATCTTATTTTATTTTTTATCTTTTCCTATTTTTATTGTTGTTATTTTATGATCATTTTTATTCTGATGTTTTTTACTCCAGTGTTTCCTCTTGGGGATCCATCGTTCTTGGGCACCACCAGCTTGACCTGTAGGGCGTGCCGTTGCTGTGGTGCCCGTTCTCATTGGGCGGGCTGGGGTCCCGCTCTGTGGTCTAATAGCCATGGAGTGGGCCCTGGGCTGCCCTGTGTTGGGCGGGCGCTGCGGTAATGGCCCCTGTGGTCGGGCTGGGCCTTGGAATGAATGGATCCCCATGATATCGTTTCCTCACAGCAGTACCAAGCCAGACCTTCTTTTAGCTGCAGTTCTTTGTTTCTGTTCACGGTTCTACTGGGGTAACTGGGTGGGTGGGTGGGGGTGGGTGGTGGTGAGGGAGGGGTACCTTCTTTGTGTGATTGTCCTTTGTTTTCTGTTTTTAACAACTTTCATTTTTTTATGACTGTTTTATCTGTTTTTATGTTAAGCGCTTTGTGTTTTTAACCAAAATGAAAGGCGCTATATAAATAAATAAAGTTTGAGTTTGAGTTTGAGGACACACCATGACCGGGGCCCACGCACCGGGAAGGCTTGGAGCGCTGAAACCACCAGTCTGCAATGCGATCAACATGCAGGGGCAGGGCAGGGACCCTGCCTGTGTTGTAAGTAGCCGGACGTGATTTAGCAGACTGGTTGAACTAAGTAGGCGGGAAGGCTGGTGGCAGCCTGCATCATGGATTGCTTGGTGCTGCCGTCTGCCTGTCTTACAGGATTCCAGGATTCCAGCTAGGGATGGCCCGATTGACACGCCGCTTCGACGTGCGGTTCACTTTCATGAAACAGTGTTTCGGCACAATGTTTCGGGGCATGTGTCAACTAGCGCAGATCACGTGGTTGATGACGTATGATGCGCCAAATGCTTCGTTTGGTCGAACCACGGTTCAGATGTCACTTGTGTTTCGAACAGTTGGTCACGCTTTTCTCTAGAAACACGAAATGAATCCCGAACATTTCACGGGCAGTTCTCTTGTTTCCCCTGTATCAGAATCAGCGTCAGTTCATTGCACTTTACCGTGACTCCTGGTAAAAAACCTACTGTGGCTTAGGATTGTTTCAACTCAATTTCTCTTAATAAAACATGATCGTGGTGTATAAAAAAATACTTCAATAAATTTATAATGGCAACACATCTTTGCATTTGTAGTGATAGCTCAGTGGAGTGGTTGATGGAAGTCACATCCAGAGGTCCCGCGAAGGCCGGCCATATATACCTGTAACACGGAACAGCCAATCAAATTGCAGCTGCTGCAACAAAGGCAGCCAATCACATTGTAGCTTGTGTAGCGCTGTCCAAGGTGACCAAAATCCTTTGGTCCCGAGTTCGAATCCCAGACCGCATATGGAGGTCTGCAAGTAGGAGTGGAGACTGATGCCGTAGTATCGCGAGACCCAATGAGACGAGTGTGGTGAGTCAACTTGGCGGCACGTAAGCAGTTGTACAAACATTTTCGATCTTGTTTCAATATTCCGCGATATTAAATTAATCCGAGCAACTAACATAACTTGATAAGATTATTAAACCTTTGTCAGCCTGGAGGACCTGGAGAAATTCATTGACGAGTGTTATAATACCTGCGTCATGGGGAAACCAAACACCAACACCCCCTCCTCCAAGCGAACACGGCCTGAAGACTCTCCCGGGGCTGCCTCCTCTCCAGGCAGCGGCGTGAGCGAAATCCTTGATTCAATTGATAAAAAGCTCTCCAGCCTTGATTGCCGCCTTAATCTGCTGGAGATCCTCCACAAAGAATTTCAAGGCCTGCGGGAGTCTTTGGAATTCAGCCAGCAGCAGGTGCGGGAGCTAGCAGCGGAGAACCAGGCCCTCAGAGAGACCGTGAAGAACCTGGGGAATGACACCGCCCGTCTCTCCGAGGAGAACAGATCCATCAAGGAAACCCTCCTGGATCTTCAGTCGAGGAGCATGAGGGACAATCTAGTGTTCTCGGGGATTCCAGAGGAGGCAGGAGAGGTCCCTGAGAACACGGTGAAGTCCTTCCTTGAAGTCCACCTGAAGCTCCCCAAGGAGGAGGTGCAGAAGATCTCTTTCCACAGGGTTCACCGCCTCGGAGGAAGAAGGTCCGACAACCAGCGCCCGCGTCCTATTGTCGCTAAGTTTGAACAATTTAAACAAAAGGAGCTGGTGAAGGGCCGCGGACGGGAACTGAAAGGCACGCATTACAGCGTTAATGACCAGTTCCCGGCAGAAATCCTCCGTAGAAGGAAGATCCTGTTCCCGCTGAGGAGGAAGCATCTGACTGCCGGTTCTAGAGCGGTTGTGGCCGTTGATAAGCTATACGTCGACGGGCGGCTGTTCCGGGACCCGGAGATCACCCCCTGGCTGTGCTGAAGACTTTTAGATCCGCGCTGAGAACATCTGTGCTGCCCAGAGAAAACCCGCTAATCCCATCACATCATCAATAATCCACACCTCCATCTCAGGAAAAGTATTTTTCTTCACCTCAGTCCCACTCATGTTTCTGTGGTTGTTTTGTTCTTTTTGTTTTCTATTTTTTTTCTTGTTTTCTATCTTTTTCTTGCCCCCCCCCTCTCCCCCTTCCTCATATGTAAATCACCGAAAAACAACGCATCCTCGGTAAGTATTTATTTACGCACTGAACGGGCGCGCGCACACATGGACGTGCGCAAGAGATCCCGCACACACACGCCGACAAACTGCAAACACCTCACACAGGCTCTTATAGGACGCACGCAACACGCAGCTCACATAGCCAGAAAACGTTCACATGCACAGCGCTTCTCTGTGCAGCGGGTTTGCAATGTGGGCGCGCGCACACGAGCGGGCACACACGCATTACTTGGCTTCACACCTTTCTAGTCAGAGCAGTTATGAACAGTCTTAACATTGTTAGCTGGAATGTGCGTGGACTTGGCTCTGGGCCAAAGAGAATGAAAGTGTTAAATCACCTGAATGATCTTAAAGCAGATATAGCTCTACTGCAGGAGACCCATTTATCTAATCCACAGAAGCATCTCCTGTGTGGTTTACAATTTACAGTTATGTACTCTGCTAGTTACAACTCCAAACAAAGAGGAGTTGCTGTTTTGATTAATAAAAACCTTAATTTTACTCATGAGGATACAGTTACTGACCCAGAAGGCAGATTTGTAATCATTAATATATCCATTCAGAATAAGGACTATTGCATAGCCAGTATCTATGGCCCGAATGTTGATGACTCTTCCTTCTTTCACAGATTCTTCACCTCACTCTCAGTTCACTCTGACTCCACAATCATTATAGGAGTAGACTTCAACCTTGTTTTGGACCCTGAACTTGACAGACTCAGCACAGCAGCAAACCAACGCATATGGAGGTCTGCAAGTACCCTACAGCAGTACATGAATGATCTGGGTCTCTGCGACGCTTGGCACTCATGTCATCCAAACACTAAGGGGTTCACCTTTTTCTTTCCAGTTCACCATTCACACTCCCGTTTAGACTATTTATTAATTAGTAACTCTCTCTTAAAAGATATCCAAAGTTCCAACATTCACCCAATAATTATCAGTGATCATGCACCAGTTTCTGTAAATATTTCTAGGGAAATATCCACACCCTCAGGTTCAATCTGGAAGTTTAATACATCTCTGTTAAAAGACCAGGAATTTATTGAATTCTTTAAAAAAGAATGGTCAACCTTCTTAGAATTCAACAACACTAAGGATATTTCACCATGCCTTCTTTGGGAAACTGCAAAGGCAGTCATGAGAGGGAAAATCATCTCTTATTCAACGTATAAAAAACGCAAAGAGAAAGCAGATTTATTAGAACTAGAAAATAAAATCAAAACTCTGGAGACTGCTTATGCTGCCTCTGCACAGGAACACATTCTGGGAGATCTGAAAAATTTAAAACTGCAGTTATATGACATCATCAATAAACAGACACAATTCCAAATACAAAGGCTACGACTTGAAAGATTTGAAAACTCAAACAAATCTGGCAAATTTCTTGCTAATCATCTTAAAATTAATAAAGAAAAATCAACAATTACTTCCATCGTTGATGAAAAAGGAGATGTCACTCATGATCCGGTCAAAATAAATACCGTGTTTAAAGACTTTTATAAAAATTTATACACATCACAGATTAACCCATCAGAACAAAGCATCAACTCATTTCTAGATAAAATAAACCTACCCAGATTAACTGAAGATCAGATCTTAAACCTAGACTCACAGCTTTCATTGTCTGAGCTTCATGAAGCTCTATCACTTATGCCTAACGGTAAAGCTCCAGGGCCTGACGGCTTTCCTGCTGAGTTTTATAAAGAATTCTGGGAACAGCTGGCACCAACGTTTTTTGAAATGGTAACATTTATCAAGGAAAGCAAATCAATACCACCTAACATGAACTCTGCCAACATAATTATCCTCCTTAAACCAGAAAAAGACCCCACTAGCCCTTATAGCTATCGCCCCATTTCTTTAATCAATGCAGATGTTAAAATTATCTGCAAAGCA
Organism: Oryzias curvinotus; assembly: GCA_023969325.1. Taxonomy (NCBI): domain Eukaryota; kingdom Metazoa; phylum Chordata; class Actinopteri; order Beloniformes; family Adrianichthyidae; genus Oryzias; species Oryzias curvinotus. The sequence continues at coordinate 67,769 of JALJSC010000191.1, read as the reverse complement.
CTAGCACAGAGAATAGAAAAAATCACCCCTCATATAATTCACCTCGATCAAACTGGTTTCATCAAAGGCAGACACTCTGATGACAATGTCCGCAGACTCATTAATGTAATTGACTTTGCCACCATTAAAAACCAGGAAATGACCATACTGTCGCTGGATGCTGAAAAAGCTTTCGACAGAGTAAATTGGAAGTTCCTCATTGCTGCCCTCCATAAGTTTGGTTTTGGAGAATCATTCATCAACTGGATCAAAATATTATATCACAACCCCAATGCATCTGTCAGAACTAATAAACTGACTTCCAACAGATTTTTTCTCGGAAGAGGAACCAGACAGGGTTGCCCACTCTCCCCCTCTCTCTTTGCTATATTTATTGAGCCTCTAGCTGCAGCAATAAGACAGAATGAGAGCATTAAAGGAATTAAAACCAAACACAGCCATCATAAAATTAGTCTCTATGCAGATGACATATTACTGTTCTTAAATAATTCACACTCTGTAAATGAAATGGCAACAACCCTTAATGAATTCTCCTCCATATCAGACTACTCCATTAATTGGAACAAATCTGTTTTATTACCATTGAACAGTAATGCGGAGCAAAGAATCACAATTCCAGTTAAAGTAGGCAATATCAAATATCTAGGTATTTATTTTCCCCCCAAATTATCAGAACTGGTGCAGCTAAACCACACTCCATTACTGAAAAGCACACAGGACGATCTAACCCGATGGACCAACCTGCCTCTGTCCCTCATGGGCAAGGTAGCCACGGTTAAAATGAAAATCTTACCCAAAGTCAATTATTTCTTCCCCATGATCCCCACACAACCGCCACTAAAATGGTTCAAAGCATTAGACTCATTCATATCAAGCTTTCTATGGAACAATAAACCTGCAAGAATTAGTCTAAATACGTTAAAATCTGCAAAAAGCTGTGGAGGCTTGGAACTACCTAACTTCCACAAATACTTTCTTGCAAATAGATTACAATACATCTTAAAATGGTTAAAAAATAACCCAGAAACCTACTCATGGTTAGACTTGGAACAGGCGTTATGTGGAAAGATCAACCTGTCAGATCTACCGTTTATTAGCCAAACAGTTAAAAAACAGGATTGTTTCAAAAGTATCAATATAAACGCAACTTTAACAGCCTGGTGGGAATTTCTAAAAATATCTAAGTCATCAATCCAACCGTGCAGAATGACACCCATCTGGAACAACCCAGACATCCTCATAAACAAAAAGATGATACACTTCCCAGCTTGGCAAGCAGGGGGCGTGACGTTACTAGAGCACTTAATTATTGGCAGAAGATTCATAACTCCCCAGGAACTACAAGACAAACATGGAATAAATAACTTCTTGGAATATCAGCAACTTAAGTCTATTATTACTAAAAAGTTTAAATACAGAGACAACGATTTAAAGCTACCAGAGGTAGTTACCTCTCTGATTAACTTTTCAATGAACAAAACTCTCTCAAAAATATACAAACTTTTATGTAAATTAGATAATAATATCTCACTTCCAATAACAAAATGGGATGCAGATTTGAGCATCAGCACAGATGAAAACTTTTGGTCAGAACTTTGTCTAAACACCTTTAAACTGACTAAAAGTCCAAATTTGCAGCTAATCCATTTCAAAACTCTTCACAGGATTTACTACACTGGACAGAGGATGTTCAAGATGGGTCTCAGTAACTCAGACATTTGTGAACACTGTGACAGTAATCTGCCTGATAGTTACATGCATGCACTGTGGTTCTGCACGCCTGTCCAGGCTCTCTGGCAGCAGGTATGTGCCGATCTATCAGCCTGGCTTAAGGTTTCAATCACGGCTTCACCGTCACTTTGCGTGCTTGGTGACATGAGTGCCATCGAGGTAGAAGGAGAATTATTAATTATCATTTTCATAACTCTTTGTATTGCTAAAAAAAACCCCTCTTAATAAATTAGTCAATGCAGAAATCTGCTTTTTGATCATATCAGCTTGGAAAAAATGTCAGCCCAAAGTTCAAGTAACTTGGAAAGAATTCAGTCTCTCTGGTCTCCCATAGCTAACTCCATGACTTGGGGGGGGGGGGGGGGGGCTGGTCGTTGCTGCTCCCTGCCTTTCTGCCTTGGTGCGGGGTGGGGGTCGGGGCCTCAGCTGCCCGGTGGGGGCTGGTGGGGAGCCCATTTGTTGGGGGGTCGGTTCCAGTGCCTGGGCGGGGCCCCGAGGCTTGGGGACCTGGGCCCTATGCTGGGGAGGGTGGGGGACGGATGTTTGACCACCGGGAGACAGTCTGCCAGCTGTCCCCAACTCACCCCCTTCCTCATATAATCTCATATTAGGGTGAGGGGGTGGGGGGTTTAGCCTGCGATGCGCTTTGGGGGGGGGGCTACTTGGCAGTGGTCTCCCTCCCATGGTTGCCGTATGCAATGGGCCCCCCCTCTCTCGGTTTTATTTGCACCTTAGACATGTAGGGCCCTTGGTAGGGGGGGTGCTTAGACATCACTGCTAGCAAGCAGCAGATGTCCTCCTAGCACCCTACCCGCCAATTTTAACCGCACCTTAGACATTTAGGGACCCTTGGTGGGGAGGGTGAGGGGACATTACTGTGAGTAATCAGGGAATGTCCTCTCTGTGCCCTACCCACCAATTTTAACTGCACCCCCCTAGTACACACACCTTTTTACTTCTCATAATATACATTCAAACACAAACACACACACATGCACACATACACCCTTACGAACACAAGCACACACATTATACAAGGAAGGTGGGTCCAAGGTCCATCTGTCCCCTACCCCATCCCTGGTGGGGGGTACTGGGCCCTTGGCAGCGGCGGCCGTGTCCCCCGGGGTGCCGGTTTCCATGGGCCCGGCGGGCCTCTCTCCGCGCAGGGAGGGAGTTCACATTACACCTGAGCCGGGGGTGTCCGTTTCCTTGTGGGGTGGGTTCGGGTTTTTGCCCCTGGGCGCTGGGCCCCCACCCACATTCCAACTGTGTCCGAGCCTGGTCGGGCCATGTTAACAACACCCCTTGTGGGCCCCTCTTTTCTCCGGGGTGCCCCCCTCCTGGGCGGGGCCGCCTGTCCCCTGCCTTGCTCCTTCCTGGACCAACCGTAGGCCGGGTGGGTGGCTGCCTGGAGCGCAGAGCGGGTCTCCCTTGGGGGGTCCTGGCTCGTACCTGGGGTTTGGGCGGGGGGATACCCAGAACTCCTGGGTGGTGACGAGGTGCTCGTCTGGGGCTGTGGGCGCTCTTCTCGGGTGGGGCCCTGCGTTGGGCCCTCCCGGCGTGGCGGGGGGGCTGCTCCCCTGGTTGGGCTGGGGCGGCGCTCTCTTCCCCCATGCCTCCCTGCTCTCTGGCTCTGGGGGCCTCGTGGTGGTCCTGCTGGCCCTGGCCGGGGTGGCGGATGTGATCGCCCGGGGGGTGGTTGTTCTCTGCCTGCTGCCGGGTGGCGTTGGGAGTTCTGGCTGCCGCTGCTGCTGCGGCGGGGATCTTGGTGTGGGGATGGCTGGTCACCCTCCCTCCTTCTTTTCACATTCCACCATTCATTTAGAAGAACTTAAACACTCACCTGAGCACAGGTGTTAGCTCACCTTTACACTAATAATTTGCAGGATTGAATGAATGAAATATTTCACACTAGTTGGTTTAAAGGCATAAGTATGCGTGGGTGAACAATATCTGTATTGTGTGCATGTTTTTTGTACAGGTTGACATGTGGACATCTTTACAGTTAACAGGTGTGTTTATAACATCTGAATGTGTGTGTGGACAGGCCCCGGCCTTTGAGATTTGTATTACACTTGAACCTTACCGTAATGATAAACATCCAGTAAAGTTGTTGCTTTAGGCTGCTTCATGGTTCTACCCCCCCCCCCCTCCTATTATCACCCTCCTCTCCCCCCTCCTCTCTAGCATCCCTCTCTCTTCTTCCCTCCTTTCCTTTTCCGTCCGGTCCAGCACCAAAGATTTTCAAACATGATGGAATTTAATAAAGTTTGGCCTCAACTACAAAAGGGGTTTATTCAGACATTCCTCTGGTTTGTCTGAAGATCAATAACCCCTGTTGTTAAAGTAAAATATGTCCAACACAAGAGGCCTTCAGCTGTTTGCCCAGCTGTTGGACAGGACAAGTTTAAAAAAAAAACAAAAAAAAAAAAAACAAAGGCAGCCAATCACATTGTAGCTTGTGTAGCGCTGTCCAAGGTGACAAAATCCTTTGGTCCCGAGTTCGAACCCTGGCTAGAGAGATGTCAGTCAGAAGTTAGGGTATAATAAATGTTATTTTTTGGTAAGCTAAAAATAAAATCTCATAGTTATAGTTTTCTACTTCTATCCCGTCTTTGCTTGTTCCAAATAACAGTCATGATCTGTTGCTCAGTTCAATTTCAACCATGCTTTATTTAGAAAGTAACACAGTATAAATAAAACACAGTATTTAACACAAAATGTACCAAAATGTTCAACAATGGATTTACAATGAAAGGGCAGAAGAACAGGCAAAAACTTTAATACAAGTACTTTAAATGTGTAAAATGAATTGAGGAAGTAGTAAATATATTTGCTTTTTCTATCAAAACTAAGAACTTTAATAATAAATATGTAAGACAACTGTATTCACAAAATAGATTTCACAAACTAAATTACAAATATTTTCACATTGATAGATAACATCAGGAGTTCTATCAAAATCAGTGGGTTTATCAGAAGAGAGCTTAATACAGGCAAACATATACACAGGTTTAGCAGAGATTTTGATGTTTTACGCTTATTTCTCATCCAATATGACAAGCTGAGGTAAAATGAGACAAACGTGGTCAAAACAGCAACATCTTTTGATAAAAAATAGAACAGACATAAAAGCTATCTCTTTCCCTCTTCTGCTTGCCAGCCAGCAGCCCACCTCATCTTTTCAGCCTCATAAAAAGGTGACTGAGAGAACTCCTCCCAGGTCATTTCTTGAGTCATCCCATTTGCCCGGTGGAGGGACAAGACTCTGGCAGGACAGTAAACATACTTCCCCACAACGCCAGGGAATCCGGTATGTATGTGTGGACTCTCTGGACCTTGTTTCAGTGGTTTGTGGCAGAACCTGCACAGACGCCCACTGGGATGCTGCTCCCTTGCCTTTCTTTTCTGTCGGTCCTCCAAAACCTTTCTGCATTGTGCAGATCGCTGCCTTGCAGCCTTTAACTCTCTGTCAAAAAATGGCGTGGCAGCAAAGTCTGCAAATGGCATCCTGGGGTTTGTAAGGCCTTCTGCTGCATAGATCTGGTGTACTTTTTTGGAGCAGTAGAAGTATCTCACATCCCCAGACTGATAAAAGAAATGAACAGAAGATCCATCACCAAGGTAACAAGACTTTGGCTGCCCATAAGCAAGACAGTTCCTTGTCATTTTATTTCAGGGTTCTGCTGTTGTTGCTGCAGACTGTGACAAAGTAGTTTTTCTACTTGTCACCGGTCTGTCATAACTCCTCACCTTCAGACACATAATGCATAATCACCAAATGTTTAAGACTTCTTTGATTTTTGTAAAGTTTCTCACCTTCTCTTCCTGTTGCCCAAGGAACAAATTGGTGGCCTTGATGTTTGCAGATTATCAGAGAGGTTCCTCAGGCATCCACAGGTTTTTCGCCCTTCCAACTGATGTATGGACACCCGGTGCGGGGCCCCTTGGATGTTCTGAAGGAAACCTGGGAGGGTCCTGCCCCACAGCAGAAGTGTGGTGAGCTGTCTTATGTTCTAAAAATGAGAGACAAACTTGACAACTTTCAAGCATTAGCAACTGCCCATATGACCCAAGTTCAACAGAAGCAGAAACATCACTATGACAAAGCTTCCGGGAGGAGAGTTTTCCAGGAAGGCCAAAAGGTTCTGTTGCTGTTGCTGACATCTGAAAGCAGCCTTCTGGCAAAGTGGCAAGGTCCCTACACGGTAACAAAGAAAACAGGCCCTGTAACCTATGAACTCTTCCTTCCAGAACGTCGGAAACAACATCAAGTGTTTCATGTGAACCTGCTGAAAAAGTGGTCTGAAGGGGAACATTCTACAGCTTTGTGGGCACGTGCTGTGCAAGATGAAGAAGAGGTTGAGGAGCAGTACCTCCCAACATCAAATGAGATTCTGTTTCCTGACTTAAGTCATTTTCCAGCGGAGAAACGCCAGCAACTTGAAAAGTGCATTCCAAAAGGGGTTTTCAGTTCAAAACCAGGCTGTACGCATCTGATTGAACATCATATTCACCTTAAAACAACTGCTCAAAAGCCAGTGAGAGACACTTCCTGTCGCATCCCTGCTCGTCTGGTTCCCCAGCTAAAGGAAGATGTACAAGAGATGCTCGCAAATGGCATACTTGAACCCTCTCGCAGTGAATGGTGCAGTCCTGTGGTCCTGGTACCCAAGAGGGATGATCCAAACCTCAGGTTTTGTGTTAACTTCTCAAAGTTGAACGCTGTTTCTGCTTTTGACTCCTATCCTATGCCTAAGGTGGATGAACTGATCGAGCGCCTGGGAAATGCCACATTTCTCACAACCTTGGACCTTTGTAAAGGGTACTGGCAAGTACCACTGACAGAAGACTCAAAAGATCTGACCAAATTCAGAGTTCCTACTGGTCTCTTTAGGTTAAGAGTAATGCCATTTGGTCTGCACGGAGCGCCTGCAACATTCCAGAGGTTGGTGGATGAAGTGTTGAGAGGAGCAGAGGACTATGCAGCGGCCTACATTGATGACATTGTTGTCTTCAGCCAGTCTTTGGATGAACACGTCCAGCACTTATCAGGCATATTCCAACGGATTCAGAATGCAGGGCTGGTAATAAATGCAAGAAAATGTCAAATAGCAAAAATTTAGGTTGAGTACTTGGGATATTTAATAGGAGGGGTGTTGCGTTCAAACAACCTGCAACATCATAACAATTCAAAAAGGAAAGAAAGACCAACGGACAAAGGTACCTTTTCGAGGAGAGCAGACAGAGATCTACCCAGTAAACAATCTCTCTCCACTCTGGCGCAAATTCTGCTGCCTCCTCTTTTAATAAGTTGATTTGGGTTGTCCCTAAGTTACACATGCGCTGAGCTCTAAGGAGGGGAAACAGATAAAAACACAGCTGCAGCGCTATCAGAAAGCATTAATTACAACATGTCTGTCCTTCCACAGTCTTCTCAAATCATCTCTGGACCTGCAAAGCCGTTTCTCACAGATAAACTAACACAGAGCGTCCTTCAATTCATTTTAGACATAGCTAACACAGGTTCTCAGGAGAATGCTGAAAAGACGCAAAGATAAACATTTTCTCCCAAGGGTGTCACCTCCACCTTCCTGTGAAACAGATTTGGACACACACACAGACACTTCTGCAAACATGATTAAATCACCTATACATATATAGCAAGGTGATGCATAAAATAAGCAAATATGAGTTAACCTATATACATTATTCCAACAAGGGGGTAAGATTCGCCCTCAGGTGGGTAAAGTAGATGCAGTTTTAGCTGCACCTCTACCTAACACAAAGAGGAGGCTTAGATCGTTTTTGGGATTAGTGGGTTGGTACCGCCGACTTCGGGACACCAGAATGTAGTGGCAGACTTTTTATCCCGTGACTCTGTCGAGTAACGGCTTTTAAGGGGGGTGTGTGTGACAAAGTAGTTTTTCTACTAGTCACCGGTCTGTCATAACTCCTCACCTTCAGACACATAATGCATAATCACCAAATGTTTAAGACTTCTTTGATTTTTGTAATGTTTCTCACCTTCTCTTCCTGTTGCCCAAGGAACAAAATGGTGGCCAAGGCCTTTACTTCCTGTTTAATAGTTGGGCACAGGAAGCGGAAAGAATTTGGATTTCTTTGTATATACATTTTGTTGTAATGACTTCAGTTGTTTGTTTATTTATGTATGTCTTTATTTGCAGGACTTCAACTGTATTATTTACAAGACATTTCTATTTTTGTTGTAATTATTTGAAATGTTTGTTGAAATGTGGCTTCCTTCCTGGGCGTGGCCAGTCAATTAACTGGAGCCCATAAAAGAGAAGGAGCTCAGTGTGAAGGGAGAGAGCATCTGTGAGCTGTGCAGCCAGAGTGTGAGACCAGAGAATAAAACCTGTTCCTGAACTTAAGAGTCATCTGCCTCCTATGTCAACCAGGCCACTCTTGTCACATCACATTGTGACACAGACCTACAATCTCCTTCACCATTTTTTCAACGTCAGTCTTCGTTAAAGGAGCTTCATCTGGTTTAGAGCTGGGGGGGCTCACTGGAGCAGGAGGGAGAGTCACAACTGGCACAGTGACAGTTTCACTTCCTTCAGTGAGCTTATGCCACAGTTGCTGGGTCTCCCAAAGTTTTTCGGGGCTAGTGTTCATAGATGAACTTCTGTTGATCATCTTGGCCTTGTGCTTCACGTAGTGGGAGATGTGCTGTTTAGTGGTGAGGTGGAGGAGGCTGTTGGGATTCCTGCAGGCAGTTTGAACAAGGGCAGCATACTCTGAGTCTACCTTGCTCAGAAAGTCCTTTTGTCGGTGGTACTTTGCCAGAAGGACATCAATGGCATCCCTCATTGGATTTGTCCAACGAGAGTGGTCCAGAACAAAAAGCAGACCACCTGCTTTGATAGGACCAGTGCGAGCTGCGCGTGGAGAGGCAGCAAAAGGCAGTGGCGGTGGTGTCATTGAGACATCTGATGGAGAGGAAAAAAGACAAAAGTTAACCCTTCTCACTTCTCTTTCCTTGAATGCAATGCACAAATAAATAAATAAAAAAGGCTGAAAAGTTGAACTAAATTACCTTTTACTTCAGTGGCTTGGGTCATTGCTAGTGAGTCATCAGCAACCACACCTAAGACATTATCCTGAAACATTGGACCATTCAGTTAGTTTAAACTTGTTATGTAGCTGCAGTTTTATTGTTATAGAGTGAGGATGTTTGTTACAACAAACTTACAAGAGCAGAGTGTTCTTCTCCATGTTCTTCAGGCAGGTCGATGACCGTTTCATTGGAAGGAGGTGGTTCTGGAGAGAAACACTCTTCTTCTTCAACAACCAGGTCTCTTTGAGATCTGTGTTTGTCCCAATGAAGAGGAACCGGACAGCAGCCAGGCTCCAGGTACTGCAGTCCAAACCTTTCCCCAGTGTCGGCCTGTGACAAGACTAGGGCAGGATACTTAGCTTGTCCTGTCACTTCCTTTGACAGCTTGTTCAGCTCTACAATCAGAGCTGGATTAAAAACTGAAGGAAGCTTCAGACCAGGTTGCTTCAGGCTCACAAGGCGCTGGAAGTTCCACCTAGCTACTCCAGTCATGCCTTGGGCCTGGAAAAGCTCTGTCGAGACCTGATTTCCTGTCACCCATTTGGACTGGTGGAAATGAAATTCCTCCTGCTGTGATGTGCCTCGCACCGGGATCCAGATCGGTACCGCTGCCGCTTCCCCCTTGATGTGGTTCAGCTGTAACGTGCCACCGTGTCTGTAGAGGATCCCGTCTCCCACCTCCTGGTCGCTCAGACAGCCCCTGAGGTTGTGAACGCGCTGAATCCTCCACACTTTCAGCATTGTTGCCTTAAAGAGTGGTACGCCATCTGGATCATTTCCAAAAAGAACCTCTTCAGAACACTCTCCACTCGCACCAGCAGCCCTCTGGGTCCTGGGATCTTGGTGCGGCAGTGCTCCCTGATGTGCTGCTTTGTGGGGTTCACTGGCAGGATCCCACAGAAGGTGTAGGCCTCCTTCAGCCTCTGAAAATCGGTTTGTTCCACGACACAAAAAGCTGCCGAAAGGAACTTGCAGAAGGAGCTGTGAAGTGGATGATGCTCTGAGATGCAGTCCCTGGTGAACCGCCGCATGCAGTGAAACAAGTCCAGCTTGATGTTTATTTCACTGTTATATTTGGTACAGGATGCACATCTATTGGTGAAGTCTCCGGATGTTGCTTCAGCCACTATAGCCACTGTGGTCTTCCAGGAATCCCAGAGAAGATGCTTCTGCGACTGGGAGTTTGGGATCCTGGAGAGCAGCAATCCCTGTCCATGCACACAGGTAAAGCACGTTTAAATTGTTTACTGTGCAAATAAGGTGATTGTTTTTAAAACAATATTTACTTATATTTTTTTTACGTTTTTACTGTTGAAACCATTAAATTAGAAGGAAAATGAACAAAGTTTTGTCTCACCTGTCAACCCACCTGTACTTTGCCTTTGGCAGCCCTGCAGAAATGTAACGCTGGGACAGCCTGTCGTACATTGGCTCCAGAGATTTGTTGCTTTCTGACTGCAGCATCACCCTGGACAAAATCATTCAGTTTTCGTTCATAACTGCATAGGATGACATTGTGCCTGATGCCAGGACAACCTTCCGTGCCACCTTTCGGGTGTGGTCAGCCCTCAAGACCTCACCGAGAGTGCCTTGAAGGAGCAGATTGAGCGTGCCCTCCTCCCTATGGTACTCTTGAATGAGGCAGTCACCAAGTAGTGTGAAGTCACTGTTACCCCACACCAGCCATCTGCGTCTGTATACCCACCAAAAGGATCGGGGGTAGATGTTTTCCTCATTGCCCTGTGATTGTCTGCTGGCCATATAGTCCACTCTCCCCATCCAGAACATTCTTCACTGTTCCCAGATAAGCCACATGTGCACACTCGTATTTTAGGTGAAGAGCTTCATTTAGCTGATTGGCCATATCACCTGGAGACTTTGCCGTCCGCCGCAGCTCATCCATCACAGTCTTGCATATGGCCTTTTTGTGGGTCAGGAAGGCTGGAAAAATGGGTAACGCTTTCTTTTACAGTACAGTACTTATAGTGTACTTAAGTGGTATTTACATGGTACTTATTGTGTAACTACTGGGTACTTTCAGGGTACCTACATGGTACTTTCTATGGAACTTTACTGGGTACTTAAATGGTACTCTTATGGAACTTTACTGGGTACTTACATGGTACTTTTTGTGTCTAGTCTGTACTTACATGGTACTTACCATGTATTTATATGGTGCTATTTGGTTCATACCTATGTGGTACATACTGGGTATTTATAATATTCTTACTGGGTATTTACATGTTGTGCAAAGGTGTCTTTTATGGTACTTACCACATATATGAACAAGGTAAGTACAAATAAAGTACCTTGACCTTTAGGTCTGCACTCACTGCATGTTTCATGGTATTTACCATGAATTTACCAAAGAAACTACCTCTTACGTATATGTTTTTACAATGCAGTTATTTGACCTTTACCAACAAGTTAGCATTGTCTCATTTGGTGAGGTCAGAAGACCAAGAGTGTATGTACACTGTACGGGAAGGTAATACGTGAACATAACCAGCATTTACTACTGAAAGTACCGTGTAATAGAGTGGAAATAGGGCTGACTTTCTTTTACAGTCCAGTTACATTGTACTTAAGGGGTAAGTACCAAGTAATATTCAAGTGAACATACCCAGTATTTAGTAATGAAAGTACCATGTAGTTGAGTGGAAATAGGGCTGACTTTCTTTTACAGTACAGTTTCAGTGTACTTAAGAGGTAGTTTCTGTGGTAAATTCATGGTAAATACCATGAAACATGCAGTGAGTGCAGACCTAAAGGTCAAGGTACTTTATTTGTACTTACCTTGTTCATATATGTGGTAAGTACCACAAAAGACACCTTTGCACAACATGTAAATACCCAGTATGTACCACATAGGTATGAACCAAATAGTACCATATAAATACACAGTAAGTACCATGTAAGTACAGATAAGACACAAAAAAGGTACCATGTAAGTACCCAGTGAATTCCATAGAAAGTACCATGTAAGTACCCAGTAAATTCTATAAAAAGTACCATGTAAGTACCCAGTAGTTACACAATAAGTACCATGTAAATACCACTTAAGTACACTGTAAGTACTGTACTGTAAAATAAAGCGTTACCAAAAAATGTCCTAAAAACGACGAGGCAGCATGTTCATCCATGAAGGTTTGTCTGCAAACCAGTGCTTCTTGCAGACTTTACAGGTCAGCCGAGAAGCAAGGATATAGTACTGACCACTTGTACCAATGATGACTCTGGGCCGACCTGTTCCAGAGGAGACCACGAGGGGTTTTGGGCAGCTATGCAAACACGGGAAAGAGTAGTTGTTACGCACTCTTTCCATTATTGCATGGTCTGGTTTCCAGATAAAAAAAGGATGGAGGTGAAAGTACTTTGGGGATGGTAGCTCATAAATTGAGTCAATGAGTTCTGGCTGGGGTGGGTTACGCCACAAGGAGATCATATTCATGGCATGTCTTACAGGTGGAGACCCAGGCCACAGTCCTAAGGCTTCCATCTCTGTTTTCATCCAGATCCTCTGCTGAGGAGAGCAGTTCCAGCTCCTGACATCTTGGTCATAGGATGGAAGTGGTGGAGCAGCAGGCATTGGCTGAAAGTGAGCAGGAGGAGGAGCTGCAGACAGAGCTGAGGGTCTCCAACAACTGCTGCAAAAATAAAAAAAAATAACATGAGTTGTTGTTGAATAAAATATTACCTTAAAGTCCAAATGAAAAACAGTACTTTGTTTTTAATTTTTGTCAAAGTTAATGCACTGACTGTAGGTTTTATCCTGGACACTTTGAGACAGTTCCAAAGCGAGCAACTCTGGTGGTATTGGCAGAGGAGTCCTCACTGGAGCAGAAGAAACTGGTGAATAAAGACAGTCAGAAACAGACAGGACACTGCAGCACAGTAAAGCTGACAAATGATCCTTAACACTCACCTGCATGTGTAGCATTAGCACAGCTGGACCTCTCAGGCTGGTCTGGATTCAGATAAACAGAAATATCCATCACTAATGGCCAAATCATTTACAGTTCTTTGTTAGTAACTGTGCACAACACTCAAAACCATGCAAGAAAACATGCTCAACAGAAGGTGAGGTATGAAAATAAATAGATTAACTATTAGTTTCATTTTTTATCTTTTGATTTACCAGGAAAGGTACCATTATGATGTAATAATCCATGTGTAACCACTTTACTCTGACGTGTGGAGACGTGTACTTTTGTTGTAATTCTGCTTTTTTAAGACTGGTTTCCTTCAATCATTTTTGTACCAAACCTATAACCAAACCCATGCAAATAAAATAAGTCTGTACTTACCATCGACGACGAACAATGAATACCTTCAGCATCATAAAAGCAATCACACAAAACATCTGCATCAGACCAGGCCTGAACGTGGCCAACCAGCAAGCAGAAGAAAAGAAAAGGTGATCCTGGTTTACGACGGAACCATCAGGCACCAGCAGCAGTGGTGGCAGCAGTGGCGGCAGCAGCTAGACCTTTACTCAGTGAACCTGAAAGAAAATAAAGCAAACTTATGAATATTCTTCTTTTTGAACAGATACATTTAAAAGTGCTGAGTGTAAAGAAAGGACTGATCTAAGACCAACATGTAGTCTAGTATCAGTTTTTCAACTACTAGTAGTACTAGTAGTACTACTCCACATACAGAAACATAATCAACACGTAATGCCTGATGTGTGCACGTTGGTGCTGCTCACTTGGCTGGGTTGGGATTGTTGCTAAACACGTCCTGTCATCATCTTCACTACATGTCTCTGCTCTTTAGGAAACTCATCTTTTTAGCCAGGCTTTTAACTCCAGTGAGCGGATTTAGTGGGTCAGCTTGTTAATTTTATTCTTTTATTCTTTTACTGTTTTATTGTTTTATTGCTTTTATTGATTCTTTATTGTATCATATTGTCCCTGATTTTATGTGATTTTATGTTAAGCACTTTGGTTGTTTCTGCTTAAAAGGTGCTATACAAATAATAAAATTGATTGATTGATTGATTGAAAATAAATGAGAAAACAGGTTGGAATCAGGAGTAGTAATTAACACTCTGTGTGTACTTGTGAGTGCTTTAGTTTTACTTTGTAAAGGGAGGAGTTTGGATGGAGAGACAGACAGCATCATTCTCTCCAACTCTTCATCATCTTCCATCTCTAAAGAAGACACTCAAAAGATGTGAAACATCATTTCTACCATCTTTCCTAACGTCAGCATGAAGGTCTAGTCTGCCAAAGACCAGGAGGATCAGAAGAAGGTTTAGGAAGAGCAGGTTCTGAAGAACTCTGAGTCTGAGCCTCTTTCTTCTTCAGGTACTGCTGGAGCAGGAACTGAAAAAAATGCAATGTTTGAGACACTGTAGTTTAAAATTTTGCCATAATCCATGCCATCAGCACCTTTTATGCTCTTCAAGACTATGTTGACTACACATACTGATATTTCCAGACACTTTTACTGTAGAAATTTAGAGTTATCCATGTTTGAAATCCTAGATATTTTACATTTTTACAAGTTCTGAGCGTCTTTTTCTGACAAAGATGCAATGTTTGAGACACTGTAGTTTAAGTATTTGCCATAATCCAGGCCATCAGCTCCATTTATTCTCTTTAAGACTATGTTGACTACACATGCTAATATTTCCAGACACTTTTACTGTAGAAATTTTGAATTATCCATGTTTGAAATCCCAAATATTTTAAATTTTGACAGTCCAATCGTCTTTTTCTGACAAAGATGCAATGTTTGAGCCACAGTAGTTTAAAATTTTGCCATAATGCAGGCCATCAGCTCCTGTCTTTCACTTCAAGACTATGTTGACTACACAAACTGGCATTTCCAGACACTGTTACTGTAGAATTTGTGAGTTATTCATGTTTGAAATCCCAAATATTTTACATTTTCACAAGTGCTGAGCGTCTTCTGCTGACAGAGATGCAATGTTTGAGACACCGTAGTTTAAGTATTTGCCATAATCCAGGCCATCAGCTCCTTTTAATCTCTTCAGGACTATGTTGACTAAACATAATAAAATTTTCAGACACATTTACTGTAGAAAGTTTGAGTTATCCATGTTTAAAATCCAGAATATTTTGTTTTATTTGGTCCCACATAGCAATGGATTTCATTACCAGTATTCCTAATTCCACTCAGAAAAGCTATCCTGACAATTGTCAGTTAGTCCATGTTATTTTCCCTTCCTGTTTTTAAAAATCCAGACGAATTATTTGTTATGTATTAAATTATTATTTATGAGGTATTTATCCCAATTTTGTATGTAGTTTTTAATACTTCAAATAAACATTATAGACCACAACAAACAGAAACAACAAACACAAATTGTTTTGAATTATTTTAATCATGATTTCTTTTCTGTCCAAAGGTAAAATGTAATAGATTGTAACTTCAAGTAAAACATACAAGCGATATTATCATGGTGCCTCTGGTAGCTCTCCTCCCCCTTCCCTCTCTGCTCCTCTCCTGACTAGAACCAGCTGTGACCACTCAGATCATTAACATCCAGACCTTCTTAAAGAGTTCCAGTTCCGGCATTCATCGCCAGTTCGTTGCCCCTGATGGTGTATAGCCTGGTCACTAAGTTATTCATAGCGCATGAGTTTATGCTCTTGTTTAACTTCGTCTCACGACTCGGCTTCAGGACTTCTAAACCACAAATGGTCACCTGAGTCTCCCAACTTCCTGAGCTGAAGTTCCTCATGGAATTTCAAGAATCGTCCCGTCACGCCACACTTATAAAAATGTTAAATATCTGGGATTTCAAACATGGATAACTCAAAATTTCTACAGTAAAAGTGTCTGAAAATATCAGTATGTGTAGTCAACATAGTCCTAAAGAGAATAAATGGAGCTGATGGCCTGGATTATGGCAAAATCCTAAACTACAGTGTCTCAAACATGGCATCTTTGTCCGAAAACGACGCTCAGCACTTGTGAAAATGTAAAATATTTGGGATTTCAAACATGGATAATTCAAAATTTCTACAGTAAAAGTGTCTGAAAATATCAGTATGTGTAGTCAACATAGTCCTAAAGAGAATAAATGGAGCTGATGGCCTGGATTATGGCAAAATCCTAAACTACAGTGTCTCAAACTTTGCATCTCTCTCATAAAATGCTTAGTTGTGACTAATCTCAAACAGTATTGACATTTAGATCAAGTCTACATTTTTATATTATAAAGTGTCTGTACAAATTCTGCTAAATATTTTACATCGTAACATGTCCATGTGTGAAAACTTAAATTGTATTTACTATTAACATAAATGAATGGGCTATATGGTTGAGAGTATGCTTATTAACACCCAATCTTATCTTAGCCTTTTTATTAAAAAAATTCATTTTAGTATTTGATAAGAGTAGCTAGTGTATTTTTTCTCTAAACATTCATTTGAGTTTTCACTGTTGTAAAATTCTTTTGAAAACCGGACTTCAGCCGTGGTTGATCTGTTACCGTAAAGCTGAGAATGCGAGAGCAGTGAAAATTCAGGAGCGGCTCATTTGACACCGCAGTTCTGAATGACGGATGGCTTGACGGCAGTGAACAGCCGTATCCGCACCGCTGGATTTTCAGTCATTTCATGCTCAACAATAAATAACGGGAAGAGAAATGTCTTCAAACTAGGAACTTTGTCCAGTTGATTTTTTTTCTTTTCTTTTTTTTTATACTTCCATCAGACTTTTACTTGACTTTAACTTGTTGTGCTCTTGTGTTTTCTTGACGCGCAAACCCCAGAGGCAGAGGGGAGTCCCGCCTCCCAGGTCCTGGTGTGCATGACCGGAGGGATCCTCGGGTCAAAGTTGAGAGAAGTCAACCACAGAAACCAAGTCTGGCGTGGAGAAGAAGTCCCTGTGGTTTGGGATCTGTGGTTCCCTCCCTTTAAGCTGCCTTTTTAAACCAGTTTTAACTGTTCTTTGGACTTTTAGCCTTCTTTTATCCTTTTTAACTGGTTCCGGGATTTTTAATCTTGTGCTTTCTATTTTTAATATTTTCCTAGAATTTTAGAATGATTTTATGCTCTTTTTAGTGTTAGCTGGAACCCAGTGGCCATTCATATTTTTATTGTTCAAATAAATTGTCGTTGTGGCCAAGAAATCGGGTCCTCTTTGGTGGTGTGTGTGTGCTCTCCCCAGATCATGCCCCCTAGCCCAGTGCTTCTCAAATAGTGGGGCGCGTTTTTCTATTTAGATTCATATAGCATGCAATAGGATAATGGTCTGTGATGTCTGAGTATACAACCCCTGATTTATATTCAATATTTACTGTGTTAGTTATCATGTTGTCCAAAATTAATTTGCTTTTATCCGTAACTCTGGTATACTTATTAATTTGGGGGAAAAAGGAAGAGGAGAAAAGAGTATTAATAAACTCATTGTTAGTTTTATTGTCCTTGGATAGATCTATATTTAAGTCACCCATGATAAGAAAATTTATGTTCGTTAGGTTTATGTGGAGAAGAATATTTTCAAGTTTGTCTCTAAATGTTTCATAATCAGAGTCTGGTGGGCGATATATTATTCCAATAACAATACTTTTTGCGTTGTTATGTTTTAGTTCTAGAAAGATTGAGTCAGAAAAACCATCATAAAGTATAATGTCTGTTCGTTCCCTTACTGAATATGAGGAGCTCACATATAGACAAACTCCTCCACCAGGTTTTCTGGCTCTATTTTTGCAGAACAGTGTATATCCATCTAAGTTGTAAAGATCTAAATATGCATCTTCAGTAATCCAGGTTTCACTGCAGCCAATTATGTCAAAATTGTGACCTATTGATGCCACCAGTGAAACTAGGTCATCATGATGTTTTTTGATGCTACGTATATTTAGATGCAAGGAGGAGAAGGTAAAGCTACTGTTGATTTTAATTAAATCCTCTGGATTATAATATATAATATAATATAACAGTTTAAGTTTCTCAGTTTTGCACCCAGATAGTGCTGTTCAAAATGGTCTTCTTCAAGACTACAATTTACTTCTATCAATCCCATATAGTTTGAGAAAAACATGATGTCCAGATTGCAGGTAGAAGACTCTGTGAAGACACTTTAACAGATTCCCGCACCAAACAAAACATAATAAACAAAAAACAAGTAAAATTTTAAGAAAGATAGACATTACCATAGTTATTTAAGTAAACTCAAGTCAAATTTCTGTCTCCCGAAGAGTGCAATTCGTTCCACACCCATAACGGACATTATTCATTGATGACTGCGATGTTTACTCACCAAATCATTCTCGAGGTTAGAAAATACGTACCGTCTTGACCGGCCTTTCTAGCTCCATCAATTTACTGGTCAGCTCCTTGTTTGTTTTTTCAAGCTCATCCAGCTTCCTCTCTATCGGAGTGTTGGGTTAAAACAACCTGCAACATTCGAACTATTAAACAAGGAAAGAAAGACACACGGACGAAGGTACCTTCATACGAGGAGAGCAGACAGAGATCTACTCAGTAAACAATTTCTCTCCACTCTGGCCCAAATTCTGCTGCCTCCTCTTTTAATATATTGTTTTGGGTTGTCCCTAAGTTACACATGCGCTGAGCTCTAAGGAGGGGAAACAGATAAAGCACAGCTGCAGCGCTATCAGGACCATTGATTTCAACATGTCCATCCTTCCACAGTCTTCTCACATCATCTCTGGACCTGCAAAGCCGTTTCTCACGGATAAACTAACACAGAGCGTCCTTCCATTCATATTAGACACAGCTAAGACAGGTTCTCAGGAGAATGCTGAAAAGACGCAAAGATAAACATTTACTCTCAAGGGCGTCACCTCCACTTTCCTGTGAAACAGATTCGGACACACACAGACACTTCTGCAAACATGATTAAATCACCTATATATATAGCTAGGTGATGCATAAAATAAGCAAATGTGAGATAACCTATATACATTATTCCAATACGGAGCGATGTCGTCCTCCAGCCCAGAGATCCGTGTCTCTGACTCGGTCTGGCGAGCCTTGAGCGAGTCAGTTGTAGCCACAGCATCATCAAAGTGTTTAATTATGTTGTCCAGCTTGGCATCCAGAATGGATTCGAACTTGTCGAATGACTCTTTGATGGACATTAGAGTGCGCTGTCCTTCCTCTGCAACAACTATGGAGATCATTTTTAACAGAGCCTCCGGTGAAAACTCCGAATAACTTGCAGGGGAGTCGAGTTTTGTCGGAGCGCTACCATTAGCACCTGTTTCATGGGACATGCTAGATGCTGTTGAAGCTGTGCCATCTTCACGGTCAGCTCGAGATTTTTTTGCTGGTTTAGGCATTTTAGCGACTCCTTTATTTTTTAACCTTTAGTTTTAACCTTTAGTTCTGTAACGCAGTTTGAGAGTGGGTATCTGTTCAAAGTAGACTTCAGGGGGAGACAGTTTTGACGTAACCCACTCCTCCGCCGCCATCTTCCTCCTTTCTCTTTAAATTAACTACAAAATTGAAACTGATCATAGATCATAGATCAATACAGACTACGAGTTTCTGCTTTTTTTTTTTTTTTTGGGATGCTGGTGTGCCGCAGGACTTTTGTCAAGGTTAAAGTGTGCCGTGGCTCAAAAAAGGTAGAAAAACACTGCCCTAGAGGAAGTGCACGATGCTATAATGATTCTAAAAACCAACAAATCTCCTAGTAATGGTGGATTGTAAAGTCAATTTTACCAAAACTTTAACGAAACTTACTCCTTTTATCCTCGAGATGCTCACTGAAAGTATAAATCTGGGAAAACTAGAGTCAGATGCTCCACAACATCTACACCTCCATGCAGACAACTGTTTACAATATTGACGCTGCCCAAGTTCAAGAGAACCCACTTGTGGCAGAGATCATGGCCAGAATACTACAGATTGGTTGAGACATATACGCACACAAACAGAGCAGACTGAAAACTTACCACAGCGCTTTGCTTTTGACCTATTTGTATTTTGGGATAGGTTTGTTTGGTTTGCAGTGTTCATTTTGTTAATGCCAACAATCCTGTAAGGCATGTTATTGATCCGTGGATTTGGAGTGGCAAAGCACTTTGCTTTGTAACTCTGTTACCAAGAAATGAAAAAACTGCTAGTGTCTCAAGCTGTGCCTGTATTTTTTTTCTTTTTTTCAGAGTTAAAATCAACTCTTTAAGTGTTGCATTTACACTTCTGTTTTTACTGTGTATAACCATTTTATTACATGATTTATCAATATCCGGTTCCTATCTTTTATCAGGCAGGATTAAGAATCATAAAGTATCAATAAAGCACATGACAAAGATGAATTACTTAATTATTATGTAAAAAATAACTATTTTAGAAATCAACATGGCAAATGCAGAGAGCCACGCACGCGTTTTCCCGTAACCCGTAACCGGATATGTCCCATATCCGAAGTGTATCATTTTTTTGCTTATGAAGATGTCTGGGTTGTTCCAGATGGGTGTCATTCTGCACGGTTGAATTGACGAGTTAGATATTTTGAGAAATTCCCACCAGGCTGTTAAAGTGGTGTTTATATTAATACTTTGGAAACAATCCTGTTTTTTAACTGTTTGGTTAGTAAACGGTAGATCTGACAGGTTGATCTTCCCACATAACGCCTGTTCCAAATCTAACCATGAGTTGGTTTCTGGATTATTTTTTAACCATTTTAAGATGTATTGTAATCTATTTGCAAGAAAGTACTTGTGGAAGTTAGGTCATTCCAAGCCTTCACAGCTTTTTGCAGATTTTAAATTTTTTAGACTAATTCTTGCAGGTTTATTGTTCCAGAGAAAGCTTGATATGGATGAGTCTAATGTTTTGAACCATTTTAGTGGCGGTTGTGTGGGAATCATTGAGAAGAGATAATTAACTTCAGGTAAGATATCATTTTAAATGTGGCTACCTTGCCCATGAGGGACAGAGGCAGGTTAACCCAGCGTGTTAGATCATCCTGTATGTTTTTCAGTAATGGAGTGTGGTTTAGCTGCACCAGTTCTGATAATTTGGGGGAAAAATAAATACCTAAATATTTGATATTGCCTGATTTGTCTGGTATTGTGAGTCTTTGCTCTGCATTACTGTTCAATGGTAAAACAGATTTATTCCAATTAATGGAGTAGTCTGATATGGAGGAGAATTCATTAATAATTGTTGCTGTTTTATTTACGCAATGGGAATTATTTAAAAACAGTAATATGTCATCTGCATGATGGCTGTGTTTGGTTTTGATTCCTTTAATGCTCTCATTCTGTCTTACTGCTGCAGCTAGAGGCTCGATAAATATAGCAAAAAGAGAAGGAGAGAGTGGGCAACCCTGTCTGGTTCCTCTTCCAAGAAAAAAACCTGTTGGAAGTCTGTTTATTAGTTCTGACAGATGCATTGGGGTTATGATATAATATTTTAATTGAGTTGATGAATGATTCACCAAACCCAAACATTATGGAGGGCAGCAATGAGGAACTTCCAATTTACTCTGTCGAAAGCTTTTTCAGCATCCAGTGACAGTATGGTTATTTCCTGGTTTTTAATGTTGATAAAGTCAATTACATTTCAGTCATACAAAAAACTCTTGCAGTAGAAACATTTATTTTCACATACTTGATTTACATCTTAGTTGCATTCACAAACTTGATTGGCACAAACTTTGATTGGCATAAGGCTCCGTACAATTCCATTAGATAACTTCCATAAACTTTAGGGTAAAAACCCCCAAAACCAAAGATCATCAAAAGAGAGAAGAAGAAACAATGTAAATGTATAATCAGTGTGTCATAAGATGAGGTGTGTTTTAGCGCATTCCATTTACATTCCATTTCATTTCATTTCCAAGTAAGACTGCTATGTGTGACCCGGCACCTTTGACCGTTGGGCCGCCCCCGTCTTTCCTTTTCTTTTATCCGAGTTCAACGCTACGAAGGGGACATACTATCTAATGGATCTGCTATGTGTGACCCGGCACCTTTGACCGTTGGGCCGCCCCCATTCGAGTACAGCGCCTCGAAGGGGACACACTATCTAATGAATCTGCTATGTGTGACCCGGCACCTTTGACCGTTGGGCCGCCCCCGTTCGAGTACAGCGCCTCGAAGGGGACACACTATCTAGTGGAACTGCTATGTGTGACCCGGCACCTTTGACCGTTGGGCCGCCCCCATTCGAGTACAGCGCCTCGAAGGGGACACACTATCTAGTGGAACTGCTATGTGTGACCCGGCACCTTTGACCGTTGGGCCGCCCCCATTCGAGTACAGCGCCTCGAAGGGGACACACTATCTATTGGAACTGCTATGTGTGACCCGGCACCTTTGACCGTTGGGCCGCCCCCGTTCGAGTACAGCGCCTCGAAGGGGACACACTATATAGTGGAACTGCTATGTGTGACCCGGCACCTTTGACCGTTGGGCCGCTCCCGTCCGTGAATCACTAGGGGAACATACTATCTGCAGGAGAGAGAGATAGAGAGAGGGAGAGAGAACAGATAAATGAACAAACAAGGAGCCAACCTAATACTCATATTTGGTTGCAATTTAAACATTTAATTACTCATTCTTAAGGCTTCCACCTGGCTACATATTCGCCCTTCAAACATGACTAATTTTCCTTTGAGCTGCTAATATATCGTCTGTTTTAAATCTAACGTATCTCTGAAAGGCGGAGGAGGACCAGCGCCCCATAGCTTTCAAAGTAGGAGTAGGCACATGAAGCGCAGCAGTCGTTGCAGCACCGATTCTAAGGGAGTGCAAGGTGTACTGATCAGCCTGGAGACCGCAGGACAAGCAGAGGCTGCGGAACTTGGAAGCCATCCAACTCCTAGTCAGGGGTTTAACGCCATCCACGAGAAACAGAGGTGCTGACCAGGGTGTGGTAGGTCGGTGGCTCAGATAACGTTGCATAGAAGAAAAGGGACAGAAAGCAGTATCAATTTTTGCAATAAAAATTTGAACACCTTTACGAAGTTTGTCAGTTTTAGAGTGTTTAAGAGTGAGAACATAATAATGCTCAGTGAATGATAAGTCTAAAAAAGTGAGATCCCGCTGAGGGTTGAAAGACAGAGTTCTAGTGGTGAATTCACCACATCTTAGGAAACCATAAAAAGCCATTAAAATTACTGCTTCCAATAAAGAGTCTACATAAGGTGAAAAGAAACCAGCTCGTAATCTCGTCACTAACTTATGAACTAAAGATAAAGTAAGTGGTAACCTTTTATCATTTCCGGATGGTCGAGCCTTCAGAAAACCATTGAGGAGAAGGCGAATGGCAGGGTGTCCGAGCAGACTTGTAGATGACGAAGACCAACATCTTGTGTGGAACTGGATAGCAGCTAAGCAGGACTTGATGCTCTGAACTTGATATTGGCGATTCTCGAAAAGATGTACAGCAAAAGCGCATACCAGTGGTACATTAAATGGCAGAGGGGGCACATGAATACTAGCACAGAAAGCGCTGTAGGATGTCCATGCTGAATCATAAGCTTTAATTGTAGTTTCGGCTAAACCAAACCTCATATATCCGGCAGCGGATAACAGCAAATCACTCATTGGGGACAAACTTAATCGAGAACCATCTGTCGGAATGCTGGGCAGGGGAGGCTGTGAGGATTGGCTTTTGGACACAGAGTTCTGAACTCCTGAAATTTGAAGCGAGAAAGAGCATCAGCGACAACGTTCACATGGCCAGGGATAAAGGTAGCCTGAAGAATGAAATTATGTAACACGCTAAACCAAGTCAACCGCCTCATAAGACTGTTTATCAATGGACATTTAGAGCGACCTTTATTGATTATTTCCACCGCCGGTGCATTGTCGCAAAACACCATTATTCGCTTTCTCGACCATTTCTTTCCCCATAGCGAGCATGCTATTACGATTGGATAAAGCTCAAACAAAGCCGTAGATTGGGGTGCAGCTTCCAGAAGTTCTGAAAGCCAAACTTCTGCGAACCACTCGTAGCCGAAAATACCCCCAAAACCAACGGACGGAGCAGCGTCAGTAAAGAAATGAAGGGAGTCGGAAGACTCAAACCGAACATTATAAAAGAAAGAAATGCCACTCCAAGCAACCAAAAGAAGAGACCAAAAACGCAAATCTGACCGAGAACCGTCATCCAGAACCACGAGATCATGGAGGTCGGGAACTGAACCGGCAACAACAAGAAGGCGAGAAATGAAAGAGCGACCATGGGGAATAATACGCATAGCGAAATTCAAGTGACCCAAAAGGGACAGCAAATCCCGTTTTGTCACACGACCGATAACCAGAAAAGATGACAGGGCTTCCCGAATGCGAGCGAGCTTATCGGGGGGCAAAGAAGCCTGCATCAAATTACTATCGAGAACGATTCCCAGAAATTCCAAACGAGTGGAAGGACCGCATGTTTTCTCAGGGGAAAGCGGGACGCCTAGCTGGGAAAAAAGCGACGTGACCGTAGAAATACAACGATGCGGAGGTGAGGAAGGAAAATCAATCACCAAAAAATCATCCAAAAGATGCAAAACGTAGGGAAGCTTGAAGGAGTTATATAAAATCCAGCACAGGGCCTCTGCCAACGAATCAAATATGCGGGGGCTGCTACGGCAACCGAAAGGCAAACGAACAGAAAAATAATACCTAGAGCGCCACCTAACCCCGAAAAAATGCCATTGTGAGGGATGCAAAGGCATAATTTTGAATGCATCCGATATATCAGCCTTCCCCAACCATGCACCACGTCCAGCAGAAATTAACATAGATATAGCATTGTCGACTGAAGCGTAGAAAAGAGAAAAGGGCTCACGGGGAATCAAACTGTTGATACTCGGAACGGAAGAATCATGAGGAGCGGAGAGGTCTATAATAAGACGCTTCTTCCCGGAATATTTCCGAGTGGCCACACCTAAAGGACTAACCCGAAATACCGGAAAGGGAGCCCTGGAAAAAGGTCCGATCATATAACCTTTGGAAACCTCCTTAGCGAGGAGAGAATCCACAATGTCAGGCTCATTACGGGCCGACATCAGGTTCCCGCAAACATGAGACACGCGAGGGGGAAAACACAGACCTGCCATAAAACCCTGAACCAAACCAGTAATGAGGTAGTTCACAAAGCAACTGTCAGGGTGAGAAGCCAGGGCCGCAGAGAGAGCCGACACATTCAGGGGTGTAGAAGGATGTCCACAATTTAATTCCCTGAAGACTTGGGCCGGACCCTCCGGGGACACACAGAGCGGGGGTGACAGTCCGCACACAAGCTGGCCCCGAGGGAGAAAAGGAGGGGCAGAGCCGGACGGCTGAGCAGGAGGAGTCGAAAGGGCACGCAGAGCCGTCTTCGGGCAGAGAGAAACGGAGTGCGAAAAAGATCCACAAATGCTGCAGGAAATAGTCCGATGCCCCGTAAAATGTCTGCTGATGAGCGTTAGGTCCACCACGGACCAATCCAGACGTTGATTAAACTTCTGAATGTACATGGCAGCTTTAGCAGAAAAAGATTTGTGGTACTCGTAAAACAGCGAGCCGCCATAAGATAAAGCCAAATCGGAAATGATAGCCAGATACACGTCCAACTCCTCCCGACGTTGAGGGTACACCTCGCAGATCACATCGCGGAAAACCCCGAAGGCAACGACAAATTCGGCCAGAGTCAGACTTTTGTCCAAGCGGGGATCGCTATCCTTCAAAACCACAGAAAAATCCCCGCAGTCCACAAAACGGTGATCGGAAGACGAGGAGCCACACAGGAGAATTTTCACCAGGTTGATGTCATTACCTTTGAGAATGTTCGCCCTGAGGGCATCGGGGATAGCCGCAGCCGGGGCGATAAACCGGGAACCCAGCGCAGGAGCAGGGACAGCAGTTTCCAATGTTCGCAGAGGCGCGGCCCCGCCAGGCGCGGGGTCGAGCAGCGCACGATCAGGCAGAGCCGCAGGCACGAGCGACGAGGAGGCCAGCACCGCAAAGACCGAAGAGGGCATCACTGCACGTTCCACCAAGGATATCCGAGCATTCATGGCATCCAGAGAACCCTTAATGTCCACAAGAGAGGAGATGATGGAAGCCTCGGTCGAGGGCGCGGAGACAGCGTCACGGGAAGACCCGGGAAGCACGGCGACGTCCGGAGCCGCTGCCGGAGCAGGGCGCTTGCGGGAGGGAGCTTTCCCTTTCCCTTTCGAGGGAGTGACACCGGCACCCTGATCGCCGGAACCATCGACTCGAGCCAAAAAATACTGGAAAAGGTCGTCGTGAGACAACCCGGTGGGCACCGGAACGCCCCGCTCATACAGAGCCTCCAAAAGGCGGTGGACAGGCCAGTCCCGTAAGCGCCTAGACGAAATCCGGGAGCTACGGCGCCGAGGACGCGAAGCAGAGGCGGAACCGCCGGGGGAGATGGAAACGGGAGGAGCAGTAGCAGGAATGACGGAAAACTCCCCATCGGAATACGGAGGATCATCGCTATCCGAACACAAAAGCGGGGCAGACATCGCAACGAAAAAATAAGCCAGGAAAACCACCGGCAGCATGGAGAACACACGACGAAGCGGCACTGCGGTAAGAAAGAGAATGAACGATGCACACCTGGACTTAAATAGGAAGCTGCACAGGTGCGTTAATTAACTACCGCCCTAGGGGGGAAGAGACTGGCAAGTTTTTTGGTGCCTGAAACGCGAATAACATTCGCAATTTAACGAGTCTGCGGACATTGTCATCAGTGTCTGCCTTTGATGAATCCCGTTTGATCGGGGTGAATTATGTGAGGAGTGATTTTTTCTATTCTCTGTGCTTTGCAGATAATTTTAACATCTGCATTGATTAAAGAAATGGGGCGATAGCTCGAAGGACTAGTGGGGTCTTTTTCTGGTTTAAGGAGGATAATTATGTTGGCGGAGTTCATGTTAGGTGGCATTGATTTGCTTTCCTTGATAAATGTTACCATTTCAAAAAACGTTGGTGCAAGCTGTTCCCAGAATTCTTTATAGAACTCAGCAGGAAAGCCGTCAGGCCCTGGAGCTTTACCGTTAGGCATAAGTAATAGGGCTTCATGAAGCTCAGACAACGAGAGCGGTGAGTTTAAATTTGTGATTTGATCTTCATTTAACCTGGGTAGGTTGACATTATTGAGAAATGAGTTGATGCTTTGTTCTGATGGGTTAATCTCTCATGTGTATATGTTTTTATAAAAGTCTCTAAACGCCGTATTGATTTTGACCGGATCATGAGTGACATCTCCTTTTTCATCAACGATGGAAGTGATTGTTGATTTTTCTTTATTAACTTTAAGATGATTAGCAAGAAATTTGCCAGATTTGTTTGAGTTTTCAAATCTTTCATGTCTTAGTCTTTGCATCTGAAATTGTGTTTGTTTATTGATAATGTCATTTAACTGCAGCTTTAATCTTGTCAGATCTGCCAGAATGTGTTCCTGTGCAGAAGCAGCACAAGCAGTCTCCAGGGTTTTAATTTTATTTTCTAGTTCTCATAAATTTGCTGTCTCTTTGTGTTTTTTACGCGTTGAATAAGAAATGATTTTCCCTCTCATGACTGTTTTTGCTGTTTTCCAAAGAAGACATGGTGAGATATCCGGAATATTGTTGAATTCTACGAAGGTTGCCCACTCTTTATTAAAGAATTCAATAATTTTTGGTCTTTTAACAGAGATGTATTACACCTCCAGGTTGTTCCAGAGGGTGTGGATATTTCCTTAAAATGTTTTACAGAAACTGGTGCATGATCACTGATAATAATTGGATGGATGTTGGAACTTTGAATATTTTTTAAAAGAGAGTTACTGATTAATAAAATAGTCTAAACGGGAGTGTGAATGGTGAACTGGAGAGAAAAAGGTGAACCCTTTAGTGTTTGGATGACATGAGCGCCATGCGTCGCAGAAACCCAGATCATTCATGTACTGCTTTAGGATACATGCAGACCGCCATGTACACTGGTTTGCCGCTGTGCTGAGTCTGTCAAGTTCAGGGTCCAAAACAAGGTTGAAGTCTCCTCCTATAATGATTGTGGAGTCAGAGTGAACTGAGAGTGAGGTGAATGAGTCTGTGAAAGAAGGAAGAGTCGTCACCATTTGGGCCATAGATACTGGCTATGCAATAGTCCTTATTCTGAATGGATATATTAATGATTACAAATCTGCCTTCTGGGTCAGTAAGTGTATCCTTATGGGTAAATGTAACGTTTTATTAATTAAAACAGCAACCCCTCTTTGTTTGGAGTTGAAACTAGCAGAATACATAACTGGATACTGGGAACAGCACAAGAGATGACCAGCTGATAAAGATAAGTGGGTCTCCTGCAGTAGAGCTATATCTGCTTTTAGACCAATCAGGTGGTTTAACACTTTCAATCTCTTTGGCCCAGAGCCAAGTCCACGCATGTTCCAGCTAACGATGTTAAAACTGTTCATAACTGCTCTGACTGGAAAAGTATATAGCTATATAACGCGTGTGTGCCAGTTCGTGTGGGCGTGCCCGCAGTGCAAACCCGCTGCACAGAGAAGCGCTGTACATGTGTGCGCGTGAACGTTTTCTGGCTATGTGAGCTGCATGTTGCGTGCGTCCTATGATAGCCTCTGTGAGGTGTTTGCAGTTTGTCAGCGTGTGTGTGCGGGATCACGTGTGCATGCCTGTGTGTGCGTGCACGCCCGTTCCGTGCATAAATAAATACTTACCCGAGATGCGTTGCTTTTAGGTGATTTACATATGAGGAGGGGGGAGAAGGGGGGACTAAGAAAATGAACGAAAAAAGAGATAGAAGGGAAAACAAAAAAAAACAACAAAACAACCACAGAAACACACTGTAAACCCGAATAAGTTCAGTGAACTCAAAAATTTTGAGGAAACTAATTAAATAATAATTTTTAAGTTGTCTTACTTAAAAAGTATAAGTTATTTGAACTTAAAATCTTTGAGTTGAATAAAAGAAAAAAAATTTAACTAAAAGTAAACCACAACTATTTATTTAACTAACTTAAAGATTCTTACTTTACTGAACTAGAATATTTTGTTTTTATTGAACTTTAATACATTAGTTAATTAACTAAGAAACTTTAATATATCTCAACTCAAAATTAATCATTTGAAGTCTAAACCAGTCTTATTTGTCTTTCTTGATCAGGGCCATTCTTGCAAAAGAAAAACTGAGGCAGAATTGTAATTGCAAGTTTATTTTTAAACCACCTTACACACGTACATTTGAATAACTTGTGGTACTAGAAAATGTAAAACACTGCACAATTTGTGTAAAAAAAAAGTGCACAAGCCATAAAAAATACATCAGTCTTCAAGACAAGCAAAAAATGAGCACAAATCTTTTTTTACACCATTTCTTTATACAACTTTATAAAAAAAAGAGCACTCTTACATTTCAAGAAAAGCAAAAATTGTGTATCAGCCTCTTTTTTAACACTTTTCCCACATAAAACTGTATTTTCTTAGGCTGCCCTTTCCCTACAAACATTAGTGCTCAAAAAAATACCTATTTGGGAATGTCGCCTACCACAAGCTCATCTTCCACCACAACTGCTGTACTGAGCAGACAGAAATGCACTGAACTTGTATTGTTGTTGTTGATGGTCAGAATGCCAACAGAGGTGCTGCTGATGTCTGACTCTGGTGACGCTTTAATCTGCAAAGGAAAAAAAAACAGTGTAGTATTAAAGAGAGAGAATTGATCGTTTGAGGGAAGAAAACTTTATGCAAAAACTACAACCAGAAATTGACATTTTAAGAGAAGGTCAGAAATTACACATCAAGAAAATTATTAAAGTTGATTTAAATTAATGATTTCAAGGATTGTAGCCAAATCAATAAAGAATTTACACATATTTATCAAACTCATTACAGAAATGATTAAATGCATAGATTAAAAATACAGAAAATAAAACAACATAAAAGTCACTTAAATCACATTTGCTTAATTAAATACAGTGATCATTAACTAAAGTCATGTAGAGCTTGATTTATTGCTTGAAAAGGATCTGGAAGAACAGAGCTTATATAATACGAAATCAAATTAAATCAAAATAAGACTCTTCGTAAGAGTTCTCATCATTCCTTAAGGCACTGTACACACACAAAAAAAAAAAAAAGCTTTTGTGACATGACAATCTGAAAACAGGATCACATTTATTCGCCCAAACTCCACCCCTCCCTCCACCTAACCAGTTTCACCAACATAACCCTCAGCTTATGCTAGATGGTCAGCACCTTTCAGGACACGTCCAGGAATTCCATCCGGCCCAGCTTCTTACCAAGTATTCACCCTCTGGAACTCTTTCCTGATGGCATTCCCCCGCAGTTAGCAATCGTTACTCTACACCAGGTTGTGTCCTTGTTATGGGGGCAGTTTTTTCAACTACAGCACAGAACATCTCCATAATAATGACACAACCTGCTGGAAAGAATGTCACCCTCTTGCCAATACAACTTAAGAGCAAAGATTCAGTTCAATTTTATTTATATAGTCCAATGGAAAAAATCGCCAGATTTCTTAAAGGTAAAATAATCTACATATTTTTATGATCATAAAGTTATTTTCTTTCTAACAGAGAGTGGTCGCTGCAGCCGCGCGCGTATAAGCTCACTGTTGTGGCATAGAGTTCCGCTGGAAGCGCTGAGCATAGGTTCATCTCTCCATGACAAATGCATTTGATCAATAAAATAACGCTGGAACACAGAATAAGAGGCCAGACAGAGAGAGTGACAGAGAGATCTGGATGCGCACTCGCTTCATTACGCGGAGAAATACTGCAGCCGCGGCGGTGCGCGTTTGCCTTTTCAGTTTCCCTGTCTGAAGTTTCTCCTTGACTTCTTGCTGCTCCATATCGGGGATCCCTAAACAAAATAGATGCGGACTTGGGGAGGGAAGATTACGTTCACGACACGCTGCGGGTGGCCGGCGCCCCCCCTCGTTCTGCCAGTTGCGGGACCACAGTGTATGTCAATCAACGGTGGGCTGGTGACTGTTGGAGGGGGCGGGGTCTACCTGTGTGTGTGTGCGCGCTAAGGGAACGTTCTCCCTCTGAGTAAGAAGAAGCTGGCTGTGCCTTTCGGTTCGTGCGGTAACCGTTCTGACATCCAGGATTAATAAAGAGCTGTTGGACAACCGCCGCCTAAGGAGCTTCTTTGCAGACATTACAATATATTTATTAAAAAAGTCAGCGAGAGAGAAGCCCGGCCCGACCTGACCCGAACGTAATGACTGTCATTTAGATTTCGGGTCGGGTCGGGTTCGGACTCGGGCTCGGGCTTAAGATCTTACCTCTAGTCCAATGTCATAACAAAAGTCGTCTCTATGGGCTTCATACCGGCAATTGTACAAGAACATGAAATCGTAATACATTAGGTATTGGCTAAACTAAACTAAACAGACTAAACTAAACTTGGCATCCTTGCCATTACACCCTCTTACACAGTAAGGAAAAACTCAAAATAAATAAATAAATAAAGACTCAGGAAAAAAAGAAGAAACCTCAGGGGTGTCCACATGAAGGAGGGATCCTCCGCCAGGACGGACAGGCGATTTACCAGAACTCTTAGAGAAGAATTACATTTTCTAGTTCAACAACTGCATTTTTAAAGTCCAGCAGATTGGCGTCATCCAGATGAAATAGGGGACGGCTGTGGGCCCGAGACGAGCCAGAGGCGAGGTCCACGGTCAGGTACAGGAGCTGAAGTGCTATATTTTAGGAGACTATGTGCTTTACCACATAACATTGCTTTGGTATGACTTTCTGCTTAAGTTGTATTACCTACACAGCTGGAGTATTAACCAGCACACTGTCACTGGTACTATTTAGTGGATAAAACATCATCGATCATAAAGTACTTACATTCCAAACTTTGAAGAACTGTAGGTCCTCCTCACGTTTGTATATGGGAAGCCAGTACAGGACAGGAGTACCTTTGACATCCGCAGTCTGCTCTTGCTGCACAGAGACAAATACAAATTAATATGGCAAACATATTTCAAATGACTGCACCCTTTGGTCTGGCTCAGTTCAGTTCATCTAGTCTTTTTAATTATTTTAAAATTGTACAGTTATTTCAAAAAATACACCAAACATAAGATGACAATACATTTATATTTACAAATGCATTGGGATCAACATTGATATTTTTTCCCTCCAGTGAAGTAAACATTTACAGTCATTCACTGAATTAGAAACGCTCAGTGAATAATATGAACCGATCCAAGTCATTCCTGTCTTTTAGCTACACTAATGCATAATGTTGATTATACCATACCTATGATTACACCTCACCTGTTTATCATAGAGGTGCAGAATGTCGAATAGAGCCGTCCGGTTCGTGCTGCCATCTGTCTCAAAAAGATCAGCATCCTCGGCATCTGTCTGTCCAGGTCAGATTAAAACTGTTTGCAGGTTGACATTTGTGATGTGATGAAACTCAGCACACATCTACAAAAAAATAAAAACATGTTAAAAACATTTTAAAGCTTTTTCAAGCTACTGGTAGCTTGGAAAAAACGCTGCATTTTACAATAGCTTCAATACTCTGTCCATAATATGTAATCTAGGATGCATATTAATATTTTTTTTAATATGTGTGCATTAGCTAGAAAGACATATTTCAGAGGATGTTTTAGGAAGAGACAAAAGAGTTATTTTAAAATATTTGACATTGTGAAACACAAATCACAACCAAACCATGGGCCAAAATAAAGTTTTTGAAGCAAACTATATGATACATTTAGTATTTTAACTCGAGCCCAATTCAGGACAAAGTTATAACTGCTACATAACATTAAGGTAGCTTGAACATTTTTACTCATTTAAAATTACTTTAATTTGTCAGTAAGGTCAAATGCTCTCCATAGCCCGAGGATTCATTGGACTGTGAGCTGCTTGTGTCTTAGATATTGCAGCCATGTTAATTACAATTAAAACTTACCTCCGCTCTTATTTTTCGAACGCACCGGTTCCCTAAAGAAGATACGAGAACACGTTAGCGTAAGGCAGCTAGCTTAGCCCACATTTGCATTTATTAGGTTACTACGTGAAATACAAGTTACACAAAAACATAACGATTACCAAATCACAGAGCCTGTGGTAAAAAGTAGTAGAAAAAAAAGGCAATTCCCACTGACTCGTATATATGGCTGTGACAGCCGCTCTGCCAGAGCTAGCGGTTAGCTAGCAGCGGTTAGCTAGTAACGGTTAGCTAGTACTAACGGTTAGCTAATTTCAAATGTGCGCCAACCAACTCGGTAAAAGTAAAACTTGAAACTTTGCCCCAACAACTTATTTTAAACACACGCAATATAGCTCTGATGACATGATAC
This sequence comes from Oryzias curvinotus, assembly GCA_023969325.1. Lineage (NCBI taxonomy): Eukaryota > Metazoa > Chordata > Actinopteri > Beloniformes > Adrianichthyidae > Oryzias > Oryzias curvinotus. The sequence goes on along the minus strand of JALJSC010000191.1, from coordinate 34,698 downwards.
TGCAAAACATACATAATTGTTTAATTCAGAACAAATATTCGAAGATACAAACTTGTAGAGCACGTCATAAATACAAAGGATATACTAGAAGGAACATCAAAAGAAGCAACAAATATATAATACAGAGGCGAAAGTCATAAAATACAATAAAAAAAATACAACTTACCTAGACGTATGTGAGTTATCAACTTGGGCCAGCTGCTACTCGCATCAGACCTCCGCCATCTTGAAGACTTCTGTGGCTGAGTTCACGTTCATGGGCGTACGTTATGACGTCATCACGTCTCATTACTCATAAGTTTTGACTCCAAGGTTTCATTTACTCAAAATGTTTTAGTCCAATAAAGATATAACTGTGGCAAAAGTTGAATCGGCTTATAGGTTTTAAGCTGACTCAACTTGTTTGTTACTTTTGAGTTCTGTGATTATAAAACTTTTGAGCTCATTGGACTATTCGGGTTTACAGTGCATGAGTGGGACCAAGGTGAAGAAAAAGACTGTTTTCCTGAGATCGAGGTGTGGATTATTGATGATCCGGTTTTCCATTCATTGACATGAGTTTAGCTGGTTTCTTCTGGGCAGCACAGATGTTCTCAGCGCGGATCTGAAAGCCTTCAGCACAGCCAGGGGGGTGATTTCTGGGTCCCGGAACAGCCGCCCGTCAACGTATAATTTGTCAACGGCCACAACTGCTCTAGAACCAGCAGTAAGATGCTTCCTCCTCAGCAGGAACAGGATCTTTCTTCTACAGAGGATTTCTGCCAGGAACTGGTCGTTCACGCTGAAGTGCGTTCCCTCCAGCTCCCGTCCTCGGCCCTTCACCAGCTCCTTTTGTTTAAAATGTTCAAATTTAGCAACAATTGGACGTGGGAGCGGGTCGTCGGACCTTCTTCCTCCGAGGAGGTGAACCCTGTGGAAAGAGATCTTCTCCACCTCCTCCTTGGGGAGCTTCAGCTGGGCCTCCATGAAGGACTTCACCGTGGCCTCGGGGTCTTCTCCCGCCTCTGGAATCCCTGAGATCACTAGATTGTCCCTCATACTCCTCGACTGAAGATCCAGGAGGGTTTCCTTGATGGATCGGTTCTCCTCAGAGAGACGAGCGGTGTCGCTGTTCAGGTTCTTAACTGTTTCTCTGAGGTTCTGGTTCTCCACTGCTAGCTCCTGCACCTGCTGCTGGCTGAACTCCAGAGACTCCCGCAGGCCTTGGAACTCTCTATGGAGGATCTCCAGCAGATTAAGGCGGCAATCAAGGCTGGAGAGCTTTTTATCAATCAAGTCAAGGATGTCGCTCACGCTGCTGCCTGGAGAGGAGGCAGCCCCGGGAGAATCTTCAGGGCGTCCACACTTGGAGGAGGTGGTGGTTTTCCCCATGATGCAGGTATTGTAACACTCGTCAATGAATTTCAGTAATTTTCCTCCAGGCTGACAAAAGCTTAATAGTCTTAACAGGTTATGTTAGTTTGCTGGAATTATTTTAATATTCCAGAATAATGAAACAAGATCGAAAATGTTTGTTCAAATGCTTACGCACCGCCAAGTTAACTCACCACACTCGTCTCGCTGGGTCTCGCGATACTACAGCATCAGCCTCCAATCCATCACTCCTGATAGTTACAGGTTGGAGGAGGTGGTCTGAAATTTTCTGTTGTTATCTGCAAATTATTTCTCCGCATTAAGACGCTCTTTTGTGTTTAACCCTTTTTCGTGTATTGTTTTTTTAGTAACAGGACTAGTGAATTGTTACACAGCCATCATGGGATTCCCACAGACATAGTTTCTGACAGTGGTCCTCAGTTCGTTTCCCAGGTCTGGAAGGCTTTTTGCTCTGCCTTGGGGTCCACGGTCAGTCTCTCATCCGGTTATCACCCACAACCCACAAGGGTGTGTGTGTGCATGTGTGTGTGTTTGTGTTCGAATGTATATTTTGAGGAGTAAAAAAGGTGTGTGTACTAAGGGAGTGCAGTTAAAATTGGCGGGTAGGGCACTGAGGGGACATTTCCTGATTACTCACAGTAATGTCCCCTCCCCCTCCCCACCAAGGGGCCCTAAATGTCTAAGGTGCGGTTAAAATTGGCGGGTAGGGTGTCCTAGTTGATGTCCTCCCAGCGTGATGCTGAAAAACTCATCCATGCATTTGTTACGTCTAGACTGGATTACTGTAACTCCTTGTTAGCAGTGTGTCCTAAGAGTTCCTGAAGAAGTCTCCAGCTTGTTCAGAACGCAGCAGCTAGATTGTTAGCAGGAACTAGCAGCAGAGATCACATCACTCCTGTGTTAGTTTACCTTCACTGGATCCCAGTTGATTCTAGAATCCAGTTCAAGATCCTCCTGTTAACCTATAAGGCCTTACATGGAATGACCCCGTCCTATATTAAGGACCTCATAATCCCTTACCATCCAATCAGAACACTTCACTCACTAAATGTAGGACTGCTTGTGGTTCCTAGAATTAGTTAAAGTACAGTTGGAGGTAGAGCGTTTAGCCACCAAGCCCCTGTTTTCTGGAATAAGCTCCCGCTCATGGAAGAGAGGCCGACTGAGTTTCTACATTCAAAGTTAGACTGAAAACATTCCTCTGTGGACAGGATTATTGTCAGACTAGTTAGTATTCAGAGATTATTTAACTTCATGTTAATTGTTTAAATTAAACTTAATAACAATAACTATTATTTTAAAAGGCTGCTAGAAGTTGAAGCTGGGGTAACTATGGTGCTCTGGGGTTCTGTCCTCTATTCTGTCCTCTTTTCTTTTCTCATCTACCTTCTACCCTTCCTCTCTTCTCTATTTTGATCATCATTTATCATTTAGTTCTCCATGCCTCTATTTGGTGCAGTACGATTCATGTACTTGTCCCTCTTTCCCTCTCCCCTCCTGGGGAGTGGGAGTGCTTCCAGACTCCAGTTGGCCCATCCGTGCTCCTGTTCCTGACCGTGTACCTCCTCTCTGCTCCTGCTCCTAAACCTGGCTGTGGTTCCTGTCTCCTGCTCATCTCGCACCCCTGACTGTCCCCAACCAGGGCTGGATGAAGCTCATCTGCTGGACTTTAAATATGTAGATGTAGAGTTAGATAAGTTAATTCTTCTCTATCAGTTCTGGTAAATCGCCTGTCCGTCCTGGGGGAGGATCCCTCCTTCATGTGGGCACCCCTGAGGTTTCTTCATTTTTTTCCGGAATCCGGTTTTTCAGGAGTTTTTCCTTACCGCGAAGGGGGGTCTAAGGGCAGGGATGCCAGTATAGCTTAGTCAGTTTGTTAGTTCATTTTAGTATTTTCCTATTGACTCTTTGTATTCATGATCCTTTTGAGTTCATGTTTTACTTCAAAGCCCATAGAGACGACTGTTGTTGTGATTTTGGGCTATACAAATAAAATTGAATTGAATGTCCAAGCAACACCTACCAAGGGCCCTACATGTCTAAGGTGCAAATAAAACCAAGAGAGGGGGGGCCCATTCCATACGGCAACCACAGGAGGGGGACCACTGCCAAGTAGCCCCCTCCCCCAAAGTGCATCGCAGGCTTAACCCCCCACCCCCTCACCCTAATATGAGATTATATGAGGAAGGGGGTAAGTTAGGGACAGCTGGTAGACTGTCCCCCGGTGGTGGTCAAACAGCCGTCCCCCAGCCGTCCCCAGCATGGGGCCCAGGTCCCCCAGCCCCGGGGTCCCATCCCCAGAGGCGCCAACGCCCCAGGCCCAGCACTACCCACCCCACACAGAGAGAGAGGAGCCAGACAGCGCCGCCCCTCCCGGAGAAAGCCCAGGCCCCCACCTCCAGGCGCCGGCCCTGGGAGAGCTCTGGTCAGGCCTCGACGGGACAAAGGCAGCCAACCGGCCAGGGCAACCACTGATTGCCACCAGTGGAGACTCCGACCCGTCAAACCCCCAAGGAGCATTGAGGTTTTAAGAAAAGGCTAAAGACCCATCTTTTAAACCTGGCTTTCAACTAATTTTTTACTACCACTATGTATTTATTTATTTGTTTTATTTATTTATTTTTATTTATCCATTTTATCTTTTTTTAATGAACTTACACTAGATTTTATTGTATTAATTTAATTTTAATTTACCTTATTTTACAGTTTTATTGTTTACAACTTTTATCTATATGTTTACTTTTTCATTTTCATTGTATTTATTTTTTATTTTATTTCGGTGCTTCCTTAGTTGGACCTCTCCCTCTGGGTTGGCTAATGTTCAGCCACTTCAGCTCTGGATGGGGACCTGCATCACCTCTTTGCTGTGAGGGAGCGGTCCCCGTCTGTGATGCTGCATTTGACTGGTTTGACCGGGCTTGGATGATGGTCAAAGTTCAATCCAACAACTCCAAATCAAAGTCTTTAACTTTTAAAAAAGATAGTTATCTCTGAGTTAAATGTTTAGAAGTCAGTTTTTTAGAATTTCCAGCTGCCTATGACTTGTTTTTTGAATTAAAAACGAAAATGTTTAAGTGTGAAGTGAACACATGCACATTTGTTTCATTAGAAGGGGAAGTTTAGAGAACCACAGAGGTCCCTCTCTCTCATCAGCAAAGAATCCATCTCTGTGATGAAGGCACTATTTTTGTATCAGATTTTTTTAAACATCTGCTTATATGAACACAAAAAACTTGTTCCTGGAGTGTGTGGCAAGCCACCTCATGAAGCATCATGGAAGGATGTCTGTGTTTTCATCGCTCAGGCATTTCACCTGCTCCTCCAATAAGGTGGTGTTGCTATGAGACCAGACAATCATGGTCCCTTCTTCAGTCAAAAACGACGTAACTGTTAGGGGTGTAAGAAAATATCGATTCAGCAATGTATCGCAATACGTCATTTGGCAATACTTGTATCGATGCAAAATACTGCCAGGACAATATTTATTTAATTTTTTCTGAGCGTCCTTCAGTGTCTGACTCTTGTTGTCCACTTCACCCTCCGACTGCTAGTTGGCAGCAGAGAACATGGAGCCTCTTTGAGCAGCTCTACTCTGCACAAACCAGGAATACTGCAGCCAGAGGCAACTTTTTTTTTAATTTTATTTTTTTATTGAACTTAAAAAAAAACATATACACATAGTAACAACACAAATAATAGAGAAAAAAAAAACCAAAAAAAAAAAAAAAAGAATAGAATTGTAGCTTACAATACTAGGGATTGTCATACAGCATTGTGATCCTCAATGAAAATACAGTTTTATTGCATTTTTGTTTTTCATTAATTTCAGAGATTTAAAATATAAACTGATCTCTTTATGAAATGTATTAAATAATGGTTTGGTTTTTAAGAATCTGCTGTTATGAATGAAACATTTCCCAGATATTAATAAGGTATTAAATGTCAAATCAAATAGATTATCACCAGAAACTACTCTAAATAATATAATATACTTTTGTAATTGAATAGAAATAGGAAAGGGAAACTTTGAGGAGCACCAAAAAAATAAATCCTCCCAAAAACTGTAAACATATATACATTCAAAAAACAGATGATCAAGCAAATTAATATTTACATCACAGAAAGAACAATTATTTTCTGGAAAACCAAAACGTATGTGTAATAGTTCCTTGCATGGATAGACTGCATTCATTATTTTAGTATGGATTTCTTTGTATTTTGGGAAAATTGGATATTTAATAAACTGTGATCTTAACTTGCTTATTTCCTCTCTTGTGTAATGCTGTGATATAGAATGATTTTTGTAAGATGTTGTAAACAGTTCTCTACCAAAGATCTTATAAATGAGTTTGGAAGTTTTGAGTTAAGCGGTCGACCATCAAACAACAGGGATGGAAGCTGAACTTGAACATCATGAACCAGACTGGAGGACATTTGGACCAAAGTCTGAGGGATTGCTTTGATCACATTGTTGTATTGTTTTCTATCATTTAATTGAAACTTACTGGAAAAAGTCTCAAATGAAATCATGTTTCCATTATCATTCATAATACGTATTAATGACCAAATGCCGTTATCAATCCAAGTTTTGTAAAATATTGATTTGTTCCTGCATAAAATATACAGACAGTTCCATGTGGGAGTGTTGTGTGGACTAAAGTTATGTTTGTAGATGAGTTTCCAGTACAATAACACCTGCTGATGATAAGTAGAATGTTTAATAGGAAGTTTTCTGTAATCAAAGTCACATTTTAGAAGCAACTCAATGCCCCCTACATGAGAGAAAATGTTTGAGGGAATGTGATATCAAATATTTCTTTCATTTTGCAGAAACGACCTAAGCCAATTAATTTTAATCATACCATCCAAACTTTCAAAGTCTATAGCTTTAAGTCCACCTGCACTGTAATCCTGAATTATTGTTCCTTTTTTATGCAATGAGTTTTGTTTTTCCAGATGAAGTTGAAATTGGCCTGGTTTATTGCTTTCCTTGCAGATTTAGGAATTGGGAGTGAATATGCTGGATAAATGAATCTGGATAAACATTCTAATTTAGTTAGAAACACTCTGCCCAGAATAGAAATGTCTCACTGTGACCACATGTTTAGATTGGCTTCACATTATTATAATGTTTTCCATAAGTTCATTTCCTCCATTATTTTACTGTCTTTGGTGATATGAACACCAAGATATTTCACAACAGTCCTTACAGGTATGTAATGAATAACTGACTGATCAGAATGGTGAATTGGCAACAGTTCACATTTGCTGAGATTTAGTTTTAAACCAGATGCTTTAGAGAAAAAATCCACAGTCTGAATGATCTCAGGTATTTGATGACTGTCCTTCATGAATGTGGGCGTGTCGTCTGCCAGCTGAGTGATGGCTAACTGTTCTCCCAGAACACTGAGTTTACAAAAACCAGTTTTTTTATAAGTATTGATAACATTTCTGTTGCTGTTATAAAAAGTAATGGTGAGATTGGACAGCCTTGTTTAATTCCTTTGTTAATTAAAAATCTGGGAGAAATGCCATTTGGTAAAATAACTACACTGTTTGTATCAATATAGATTGTTTTAACAAAACTTATGAAATAATGTCCAAATCCAAATAATTCTAAAGTCTGAAGGAGAAAATATCTGTTCGCCTTGTAGATATTTCCTTTGCGTGTTCAAAAAGTAGAAAACAAGAAAACCACTGGATTCGTTCGGATAAAAGATAAACAAAATATATTTCCCTAACAATATTTATAAAACATAGTTTAAACAAAATTATAACGAGCGCCCGGGTTCTCTAGAATTTCCACAGAGATGGCAAAGCACCAGCTTAACAGTGACTTAGCTTGCCAGCCTGATGAGAGAGACACGGAGCATGCGTGGCTGCAGCCCCCTCCTCGAGAAAGTAACATGGCCGCTACACTCCTCCTCTGCACGCTTGGATTGGCTGGCCGACCGGTCTGGCCACTTCCTTCAGTCCATATTTGGTCCCAGCATCCGGTTCCTGCTGAAAAGTTCCAGGGAGGTTATCTGACAGACGGATGTGTCCAACCCCCAACTGTGTCCCCATGTGAGTTCAACACCCGTCCTGAACCTTCTCCACAGGCAGTCAGTCTCAACTCTTTGGTCCCCATATGTGAATCTGCATTCTCAGAGGTTCCCATGGAATGTTAAATTTGATGATCCATTGTCCGACTGCAGCCAGTCTTCAACTGCCCTTAGGAAAATCCAGGTGTCTCTGCAGGGGGGGTGAGTTCTGGAGCTACAGTGAAAAGAGACAGGATGTCCCTATGAAATTCAAAGGCCGGGAACCCCACACACTTAAATCTGAAAACAACCTTCACTGAAATAAAGATAAGACAAAAAACCTAAGAGAAATAAGACCACAAAAATACAAAGTCCTTCAAGTCTGAAACATAAATTTGTGTTCAACCGTGTCAAAGGCTTTGAAGAAATCTAAAAATAAAATGAAGCCATCATCTTCAATTAATTGATTATAGTCAATCAGATCAAGAACTAACCGGATATTGTTGTGAATTGATCGTCCTTTTAAAAACCCTGATTGTGTGTGTGAAATAATTTGATTCAGTCCTGTTTTTAATCTAGATGCATAAATGTTTGTTAGAATTTTATAATCATTTTTCCGGTTCTGGCAAGACGCGTGGTCGTGGCTCTCTGCGGATACAACTATTTTCAAATGACTTAATAAGTTGATTTTCTCCAAAAAAGAGAGCTGACCATGGCCCCTAAGAAAACCCAGGAATACAAAAACCTCAAAAAGACTCTTGATGATATTCAAGCTACGCTGAAATCCTTTATGGATCAGGTGTCCGCTAAGCTAACGCCACTTTGGGAAATGATGGAAGAGTTCCGAAGATTTCGGGCTCAAAACGAGAAAACCGGGTCGACATTCTGGAGAAAAGACTGGACGATGTGGAACAGCAAGTAAGGATGAATAATGTCATTCTCACTGGAGTACCAATCAAACCGCAAGCGAAGCTGACAGCAGGAGCCAGCACTGCTAATGCTAGCGCTAGCGTAGCTAGCAGAGCTGATACTGAGAGCGGCGCAGAATCTCTGGTACAGCAAATACATTCATTTCTCACATCTAAAGGGATTTCCCTATATCTCAACACCATGGAGACCTGCCACCTGCTCCCCAGGAGAAAGGAGACGGATAAACTAGAGATCCTCATCAGGTTTGTGAATCAAAAACACAAACTAGCTCTGATGAATCAATGTAAAAATCTGAAAGGATCTGCTGCTTATCTGAACGACCATCTGACCAGAAGGAATGGTCACTGACATGCACGGCTTCTCAGGAAGCAGAAGCAGATTGAGAACACTTGGGTTAAAGGCTGCAGGATTTACGTCAAACCACACAGTCCACCGGACCGGTCCAAAGTTCTGGTTGTGAACACCATGAAGGACTTTGAGAAGTGTTTGATCACGGTCGTCTGAAACAACATGTATGGTGTAAAATTAGCGCCTAAAATATTGTGCATCAAAACAGAAAAACCGCACATCAAAACCCCAAATCGGCGAATCAAAATGCATAAATTGAGAACCAAAACCCACAATTTGCAACCAAAAGCCATTCCCCAAAGCACAATCCTATTTCTCAGCTGCCGATTTGTTTTCTCGCTTTTCTGAAATCCTGTTTTTGAGTTGCAGTTTTCTTTTTGAGTTGCGCTTTTATTTTTTGAGTTGAGCTTTTTTTTGCGGTTGCGATTGTAAAACCTGTCACACACGTAAAAACAGCGCCATGTCAGTCAACGGGAGGGGAGGCGGGACATCCCCACAGCCAGTTGCTCATTGGCTACCGAATAACACCGAGTCTTACGTCAACAGACCAGTTTAGAATGTGCCGGTAAGTTTTTCATGTTTTTCAAACCTTTTACTATCTTAAACAATCAAAGTTGTACTTTATTTAACCAGAGGACGCAAGCACAGTCAGATGAGGAGCTCCACCAGTAGCTGCTAGTGAAAAATGATGTTAGAAAGTTAGACGTTGCATGACAAACTATCACCATTGTTCTCCCGTGTTAGCATGCTAGCTAGCTCAATGCTAGCGGGGTTTACAGCTCTTTCCATGGCTTTTATGGAGTAAACAAAGTCGATTTATTTACCACAGTGTCAGTATCAGTCATGTAAACCTGGGAATAATTGCCCGTGAATTGTCACTAGGATTAATCAAAGATTTTTTTCAAGAAGTACATTTATGTATAATTTAAAAGGTTTCTCAATATATCTTTAGGGATTACAGATTGATTGAACAAAACAACATATTGCTGTAAGAAAGTGACACCTTTCCTAGTTTGGGATCAAGTTCATCCCTTTTTAATATAATAAAAGTAAAATTATGATTCAGAAACACATTATTTATTTGAGGTACCAGAACAAATTTCCCAGGTGTGGGATCAATAAAGTTTTTGAAACTGTATTCCAAAACCATTTTATTCTCAACCTTAAAGATTGCAGGTTCACACGGGAAGGTAACTCTCACAATATGCAGCTCTGTGTGTGTGTGTGTGTGTGTTTATATATATATATATATATATATATATATATATATATATATATATATATATATATATATATATATATATATATATATATATATTTTTTTTTTTTTTTCATTTTTTCTTTTCTTCTCATTTTAACTTTCTTAAATACATTTTTCTTTGTGTGCAGGATGCTGTGGACATTGGACGACAGTCTAACATAAACCAGGCAGAGCAGGAAACTGTTGGAGTTGTTGTTCCCTCTGTGGCGTGTCCTCTCTCCTCTCTCCTCTCAGACCTGTTCAACCCTTGTGGGACATCTGAAAACCATGGCCAAGACATTAACATTTATGTACTGATCTATGCATGTCAATTTAGCAGGATGTAACAGAAACCAGCAATGTGAACAGATCTCATCTGCCTTACAAAATACTGCCCCCCTTAAGAAAATAAATGGCTAATAATCACCACTGGTATTTTGTAATGCTTCACTTTTTAATGTTTGACCATTATATGTGTTTTTTACAAAAAGACTGATTGATGGTTTTGCAAATATCTTTGAAACACAGAGTCAAGTGTATTAGATTCTGTGAAATTCTGAACCACAATTCAGATAAATTAAAATAACTGTTTTTAAAACTCCTCAAAAGACTTGAGGTGGAAAAGTCACTGTTTTTGTGCAGGCACTGAGAAATGGGAAGCAGACGGTGTGCCTGGGCATGTTGTCAATGCAATCATGGTCTAAATGGACAACTATTTTAAATGCTTCTCTTTCAGTTAACAGGAGATGTCTGTGAGCCTGCCGGACAGCCTTTGCATCACACCAGGGACGTCTTTGGGGCCTGCATCTGGAAAGAAACAAAAACAGGAAAGTTAATTAACCCAAAAAAGAAGAGAAAAATTCAGATTAAAATTGTTTTCTGTACCTTCAAGAAGTTGTAGACATCCACGTCGCAGTTGCCTCAGTATTCCTGCCTTTTTTGTTATGGCATGCATAACAACGGTCCTTATAGAAAACAACAGACATACAGGAATAGTCCATGGTTTTAAAATCACCACCTAATTAAAAAGAAACTAATAATTCTATTGATGTCTAATACTGGAATAATTTTAAGGGGAATAAAGCACATTTTTGCTGGTCTGCTACAATTTACTCTGCTCTGATTCACTCATACCAGAATTCTGCCAGTCTGCATGGTGCAGACGCATACATTTTGTAAATATGGCACAGCAATATTGTTGCTCTGTTAATTCCCTCTGTCTGTAAACCCTGAAAAATGTAGGTTATGACATATTTAATTAATCCTAGTGACAATTCACGGGCAATTATTCCCAGGTTTACATGACTGATACTGACACTGTGGTAAAAAAATCGACTTTGTTTACTCCATTAAAGTCATGAAAAGAGCTGTAAACCCCGCTAGCATTGAGCTAGCTAGCATGCTAACATGGGAGAACAATGGTGATAGTTTGTCATGCAACGTCTAACTTTCTAACATCTTTTTTCACTAGCAGCTACTGGTGGAGCTCCTCATCTGACTGTGCTTGCGTCCTCTGGTTAAATAAAGTACAACTTTGATCGTTTAATATAGTAAAAGATTTGAAAAACATGAAAAACTTACCGGCACATTCTAAACTGGTCTGTTGACGTAAGACTCGGTGTTATTCGGTAGCCAATGAGCTTCTGGATGTGGGGATGTCCCGCCTCCCCTCCCGTTGACTGACGTGGCGCTGTTTTTACGTGTGTGACAGGTTTTAGAAACGCAACCGCAAAAAAAAAGCTCAACTCAAAAAATAAAAGCGCAACTCAAAAAGACGATTTCAAAATAAAAGCGCAACTCAAAAAGACGATTTCAGAACAGGGAGAAAACAAATCAGCACCTGAGAAATATGATTGCGCTTTAGGTTATAGCTTTTGGTTGCAAATTATGGGTTTTGATTCTCAATTTCTGAATTTTGATTTGCAGATTTGAGTTTTGGTTGCAAATTATGGGTTTTGGTTTGCAGAATTCGGGTTTTGATTCCTGGTTTTACAGTTTTGATGCCAAATAGTTTAGGCATGAATTTGACACCATACAACATGGAGTAATATATCAAAGAGCCAAATAATTTCAAGAAATATGACGCCTAGATCCCTCACTTTCTCCAAAAGTCTGAAGTGATCTGATTAACAGCAAAGCTCTGACCTGCAGACAAGTTGACCTCAACTTTCAGCTCCGATGATATCAGCTGAAGAAGGATATGGGCCTGAATATAATGTCTGCAGACATAACATGGAAGAGACTAGAAACTGTTTTGAACCCAGAAGATCAGCTGTTATTCAGCAGAAGAAGAAATGCCAACCTTGGACAATCGACAGATTATGGACCCTTTTTATTTTTCCCTTATAGCATTACTTTAATATGTAAAAAAAAGAAGTAAAGAAAAAGAAAAAAATATAAAATATATTTATATATTAAAAAGTAAAACAAGTGATTAATCACTTATTGAAAATGGTTAAATTGATCGATGTTTAATGATATTACTTCACTTGCTCCAAAAATGGATAAATTGATTCAAAAATCTTTCCTAATGTAGCATAATTTTGCACCTGTTTTTAACTTTTGATACTTGATGAAAGTTTACTATGAAAATCTCTGAAACAGTGTTGTGTCTATTTTACTGATATAGTATTATGTTATGATCATATGAATGACTTTTATAAGTAACATATATTTTAGATGACTGATCTGCATTTGCCATGTTGATTTCTAAAATAGTTATTTTTTGCATAATAATTAAATAATTCATCTTTGTCATGTGCTTTATCGATACCTTATGATTCTTAATTCTGTCTGATAAAAGCTAGGAACCGGATATTGATAAATCATGTAATAAAATGGTTACAGTATAACGGGGTGGGATTATATAAGTTTGCTTCCTTCCACTCCCTTTCAAGCAATATTTATTAATATGTCTAATTATCCTAAGTTTGATTAGTTACTGTATGAATGATGATTATATTGCTTTTGTGTATTATTTCTACTTAATTGCTTGAAATAAACCATTTCAAAATCAAAAATTTCAAAATTTTCAAATTTTCAAATTTTATAATCACTATTGAGGAGGGATAGTGGCCTCAAATTATCAATTAGTCTGGCATCTTTCCCAGGTTTAGGAATCAGGGTAATGACGCCCAGGTTCATGGTAGTTGCAATGATGTTTAACTCAGAAATTTCCTTTATGACCAACAGAAACTGCTCTTTCAAGTGTTCCCAGAAATGTCTGTAAAAGTTAACAGTAAGCCCATCAGATCCTGGAGATTTATCTACAGCTAAACTTCTCATAGCTTTTTCTGCTTCTTCCATAGTGATTTCTGCTTCACACTAGAGGGCTGCATTGGGATTGGGTCCCGCCGGGTCCCGCGGGACCCAACCCAAATCTCGCGGGATTGGGCGGTTTGAATTGTGCTGCGGGCGGGAGCGGGCGGCAAAAAAAAAAACCCTGCGGGATCAGTGTTGCCATGAATATCTCATGAATATTTATTAGCGCGGACAACGTTAGGCTGTGCGCTGTTGGATTCTTATGTAAGCTCCGTGAACGCACCAGGTAGAGACGCCTAATGGCCACTGTCATCTAACCTGTTGTTGGGGGTGTGCAACGCCCCACCCCGCCTCTTAGAAATTATGCTCTTTAAAGCCTGATACCACGGTTGCATGTGGGCGGAGCTACGAGCTAAAGTTATGGTCTGATCCCTGCATGGAGCGATGCGTGCATCAATGCATGCTAGACACGAAGAATGTGGAGAGATCCGGTTTATTATTTTGAAGAGTTCTACTTGGTAATCATGTTTCCATGTTTGAGTTCATAAAATCATCCCAGAGAAAGTCTCTGCTTCAACTCCCGCAGGGAAAGCTACGTCTGAATCTGACGCCCGTGTTTCCATCTCTCTGACAGTTTGAAGCCAAAGCCCCTCCCCCGCCTCTCTACCTGCTTTTCCTCTCTACCTGTTCACCTGTTCACATCCTCTGCAGCTGAGAGTTGTTTTTCCCCGCGCTCCTCAGTGTATTCTACACAGATGTAGGGACAGTGAAAATAAACCACCCCCTTGTTAATTTTAAAACTGTTTGAAGTGTTGTGGGTTCATTACAAATCGTGTAGTACTGTAAATGGCCAGCAGGTGGAACGAGCGCTGTCGAGCAAGACTGACGTCATGCGGGAGCGCGCAGAGCAGCATGAAAGAGAGGGAAGAGAAGAGAGATCGGATGAGCGCTGAGAGTTCGGTTTTCCTAGAAAACACCCACCTGTATGAGCCTACGTACGCTGCTGTACTGGAAAGAACCCGTAAATAAAAGCACAAAATGTTCAGTGGTCTGCTGCTCAGTTAAAGTGTGCAACACAGAGCGCAAAATACGGTCATCATAGGTTGACACGATAGTCAGGGCGCTCTATAGCGCAGCACACGGATGAAAGAGCTGTGACTCTATCTGCCAACACTGCGCTGGATAGGAAGGAGCAGGTTTCCAGGCAGAGACGTGATGTTAATGGATAAAGCAGAGAAGAACCACAAACGAGGTTCATCGTGAGACACGCATGGTGTTCAGATCTGCGTGCTGATGCCCCACTGAGGCGCAAAAAAGCAAAAACTGGAAAAGGCTGAAGCTAAAAAAAAGTATTTTTCCGTTAGGAAAAAATTTATAGATTTTCAGCTCTGTTGAACCATTACAATGTTTTTTCTCCTCCATAAATTCAAATGACTTTGACCTGCAGCTTTATCAGCTGGTTCAGCGCTTCAGGCCAACTACCCCTGGCTGCAGCCTGCATACTCCTTCAGGCCGTCTGTCTGCGCGCGGACACACGCACACTTTTAACCGAACAGGATTAGTGAAAATATATTTAATAATTAAGTTGTGGATTACACAAAAGAGGAATTCATGGAAAAATGAGGCTGGAGGAGGGACATGAATCTCTTTAATAATATCAATACAAATACGTGTTTTTTTTTTCCTGCGGGACGGGAGACGATGCAAAATCAATGCATCTCTATTACAGTGCGGGAATAAATTCTCCGAGTTTTGCGGGTGTGGGCGGGAGTGGACATACATATTGCGGGATGCGGGCGGGAGTGTAACGCATACGTTGCGGGAGCGGGCGGGATTGGTCAGAAATTCGGCGGGCGCGGGCGGGAGCGGGATGAAGAAAATAGTCCCGCGCAGGGCTCTACTTCACACACTTGTTTAAAGTTTTCATCCACTTTAGGAGCCAAATCCTTGATGTGATTAAAGAAGCGATCAGCATCCTGAAATGAAAAAGAGGAAGAGTACAACCCACTGTAAAGTTGGAATATTTCTCTCTTAATTTCCTCCATATTTGTACTTTCCCTGCCATTAATTAGCAATATGTTAACAGCATTTTTCTCTTGTCACCTTTTTTCCAGGCTACAAAAGTAAGCTGAACTTTTCTCTCCCTCTTCAACCCATTTAGCTCTGGATCTAATAAAAGCACCTTTGGCTTTAGAGATGAACATATTATCCAGTGAGGTTTGCAGTAGTGCAAGTTTCTGTTTCTCACCTTCACTCAATAGAGATTTACAACAAATACAGTTAATTTCTCTGATAATTTCCATTTTTTTTGTTTACCATCTCTACTCAATCTTTTGGTGTGAGTTATGAAAATCTGTCTTGCTTTAAATTTTAAAAACTCCCATTTGTCCCTCTGAGTGGTGAACTGTCTGTCATTAGTTATTCTTTGGATTTCATTTATAATCGCCTGAGAATAAACTTCATCCTCTAATAGACTAGAGTTAATAATAATAATAATGGATTGGATTTATCTGCGCTTTTCAAGACACCCAAAGCGCTTACATTGTGTCCATTATTCATTCACTCTTCATTCATAGTTGGTGATGGTAGCTACTTTTGTAGCCACAGCTGCCCTGGGGCAGACTGACAGAGGCCTGGCTGCCAGTTCGCGCCTACGGCCCCTCTGACCATCACGGATCATTCATGCACATTCATGCACATTCATACACCAGTGGAGGCCACAAGGAGGGTGAAGTGTCTTGCCCAAGGACACAACAACATTTTGGCTGGTGGGAGCGGGGAATCGAACCGCCGATCCTTCGATCATTGGACGACCCGCTCAACCACCTGAGCCACTGTCACCCCCGAGTTGAACTTCTAGTAACCTTTGTTTTTAGGATTATTGTGAGGTTGAATAATGAGCTTAATCATAGAATGATCTGTTAATGGTGCAGCAGAAATATTGGCTATTGATGTAAAATTCTGTTGATTTTCATTTGTTAACCAAAAATCCAACCTAGATTTAGCAGATCCGTCCGGTTTAAACCAGGTGAATGCTTGAACATCAGGATTATCATCAGGAACATTTAAATCTCTACATAAATGAAGAAGAACTGGATTATAATGATGATTTTGAAATCTGAAATCTGAAGGAAATCTGTCAAGGTATTCATCTTCCACCATATTAAAATCCCCTCCAATGATTAGATTACTGCTAGGATATCTTTGGTTTAGTACTTTAACAGAATTTGTAAAGTCTGAAAACATAATTCTGTTTTGCAGAGTTATATCCATATACATTTCCCAGAATAACAAATTTATCATCTTTCATAAAAACACAAATTAATCAGTGACCAGAACCATCTCTTTTTGTAACTAAAAGCTTGCCAGAAAAATTATTCAGTAATATAGCGACCCCTACTGACCGGTTGGTGCCATGAGAAAAAAGGATTTTATCTCCCCACTGATTGGACCAAAACTTTTCATCAGTCTCATTGGAGTGAGTTTCTTGTAGACAACATTGTACTTTTTGGCTTTTGCAAAACAAAAAAAGTGATTTTCTTTTAACAGAATCCCTAATACCCCTAGTATTTAGTGAAATGAATGACCACACAGAACTTAAAGACATAAATAAAACATAAAAGGATGTAAACAAAAAAACAGAGAGAATTTAAGATAAAAGAAGCTGGTGTCTTAAATTAAAGGTTAGCTGCGCCCCTAACTATTTACTAAATATGAAACTGAAAATGTTACCATTATATGATGATTTTCACTAAAATGTTTCAGTGGAAAACAATGTAAATTGCTTTACAAATTATAGAACCATATTGATTAAAACCTTTCGCATCTTGGAAAAAATACTTTTGTTAATAAAAGGTCAAATGTAAAAATAAAGGATAAAATACTTAACTTAGATTTGCTCTATTATGTAAACAAATAACTTAAATGTTAAAATGTTGAATAACTATAGTAAAAAGAATGTAAATAAAACACTATGAACTCAACAACACAAAATAGGTAAGTCACCTCCTTGTTAATATTTCACTCCACAGTGACTCTAGTCCCTTTGATGGATTCCACATGGCCCCTGTAGCAGACGTTTTTCCCTTCTGCTCGGGCCCGCTCCATCTTGGGCCAGACAGCCGCTCGAGCTTCTTGGTCTGCTTTACTGAAGTCCTCCTTGAAGCGGATCCCCAGGTCTTTGCAGGTCTGGCAGTTCTTGGCGCCTTGTGACAAACTGCAGGATCACTGGCGATGTCTTCCTTCCTCCCTCCTCCCCAGTCGATGAACCATGTCCACCTTCGTGTCCATCACGTCTGCCCAATGCGGTGCGATTTTGGACAAGATTCCCACCACAATGCTCCCTGATGTTCTCGTCATCTTTTTCTTTCAATCCATGAACTTTCAAGTTCCATCTTCGTTTGTATCTTTCCAGATCAGCAACTTTTTCCTTCAGTTCTAGCTGCCAGAGGCAGCTTGTTCTGTTGTTATGAGACATAACTACTTAGTTTTTTGAATGGATACCAAACAGAAACTCTGAGCCATGTTGCTGCCAGTAAGATATAAAATCGTGGATTGCTGTACTTTTTAGCAGCTCAGATAAATAAGAAAGACAATGAAGCACGGCAGCAGCTACTAGGCTAATGCGCTTAGCATCTGCTAACATGCTATCAGCAAACCGGGCTAAAGTTCTGCAGAACCTCCCAGCAATAGATTCTAGTTTAGGGACCTGATGAATCAGAGGGATGTGTAGAACGCTCTGAAAAAAGGCTGACATTGTGGTGATCAGCGTTACAAGTTACTTCCGTGTGTGAGAAGCATGGCTGCAAAGGTGCAACAGAGCAGATACATAAACAAAGCCCCTTTTTTGTCTCATTAAAGCAACTTTCCTTCATTCTGTCATGCTGCCTCATCATCACACTTTATTGTTTCTGGAAAGAATCAGTGTGTCCCCCAACCCACCCTTTGTTTTTGAAGCACCATTCAGACTCCTGAACTGTTTAAAAGCACTAGAGAAGCTACATTAATGCTGAAAATAAACAGCATTTTATTTCCCCAACAGAAACTTATTGGTTAAGGCTCATTCATTCTTTGTTTTTTCTTACACTGAAAAATATAAATATTTTTTTTAAATCAGACAATGTTGACTGTTCCCTTTCTATATTTTAACTTACCAAAATAAAAGCACTATGAATTTGCTTTGGTAAACCCAACTTATATATGAGATACACTTGCAGTGCTTAACCCTTGTCCTATCCTAGGCACTTTACCGTTGGGAGTTGGGTCATCTAGATTCACTAGACAGTGCTTTGAACCTTTTTTTTCCCCAATTTTTTGTGATCTTCACTGGTTCAATGGATTACATGAAATTTTTCCACCTTTATCCACCTTTGTCATGGTAGGGAGAACATGTCAAAGTAAGGGTGGGGTCATCCAAGATAGCACAAGGGTTAACATTGTGATCAGTAAACTGAATTTGACCATTTTATTACAGTAGAAGACATTAAAATTCAGGTTGAGTTTTTTCAAAGTCATATTTAAAAAAAAAAAACAGAAAGAAAACATGTTTCGGTAAAATATCGGGATACGTATCGTATCGCCAGACTCTTGCAAATACACACCCCTATTAACTGTGTTTGTGTTTTCAAACATTATTTGTGCTGATGTTTGCCTATTTCGTTAGATTTTTGAGCTACTGAGGGCCATTGAGGAAACCACAAAAGTCAGGGCCTTGATGAGAGAAGTTGAGATCCAGCTCCTGGATTGTTTTTGATGTTATGCTTCTAGATGTAAGATTCTCTATTAATGTGGTTAGAGAAATTTGACTCATTTATTCTGTGATTTTAATCAATGAATGTAGAAATCAAAGCAGTACATTCTTTAGAGTTTGACCCTTGTGCTATCTTGGATGACCCCACCCTTACTTTGGCGTGTTCTCCCTACCATGACAAAGGTGGATAAAGGTGGAAAAATTTCATGTAATCCATTGAACCAGTGAAGATCACAAAAAATTGAAAAAAAAAAAAAGGTTCAGAGCACTGTCTAGTGAATCTAGATGACCCAACTCCCAACGGTAAAGTGCCTAGGATAGCACAAGGGTTACCCGGGTATGTTTGGATAATTTCTTTGTTTTTTCAAACCTTAAAAGCATCCTTCAAAAACTGAGAGACAAGGCTGCAGGCAGGGATTTGCCTGGCTAGGGGCAGCATTTTTTAATTCATTCACTTTAGCTTTTATTCTTTTTTTTTTAGCAGTGGCATCTGCTAAATGATAATGATTATGCAACTGAAAACATGGAGAGAAATGAGGCATTAGGTACACAAAGATATGAGTGCACTGTGGTCTAAGGATCTACATAACAGCGAAGAAAGCTGCAGATCAGGGGTCTCCAAATCCAGGCCTGGAGGGCCGTTGTCCTACATGTTTTCCAACCAACCTGCCATTGATGCTCCTTATTGGATAAACACACCTGATCCAGGTAATCAGCAGCAAATAAGGCAGGTTTTCTGGAAAACCAGCATGACACCGGCCCTCGAGGCCTGGATTTGTGGACCCCTGCTGCAGATCATCAGAACTGGCTGGGAGTCCAGGTGCCAGTGATGGCAAGACCGAACACCAGCAGCACAGCAGCTGGAAGTGGTGTCAGAGGAAACAGGTCAACGAATCACACCATGCTAAGGAGAAGCTAATGAAATTCAGAAGATCTTCAGAGTGAAGACATGGAGATTGGGTGAATTTAACTTTTTACAAATACTTAATGTTTCTTACTTTAAGAAAAGTAAGGGGATGAAAAAGGAAAAAAAAACAATAGGGCTTTGGTTTTTTTCTTGCTCAGCACACATTTTACTTATTCAGTTCAGGCCAAGTATACTAAAATGTGGTGGGGGTTTTTATATAATCTTGGATAGTAAATTGGAAATCTGCCATAAATTAGACAAGCAACTACACCACAGATCAGGAAACTACAAATCTTGAGTCTATTCTGACAACTGACTGACTGAGGTTTATTATGCATGAAGGGTCCTCTTGATCTTTGGTTATGGTAGCTCATTTCTGTCACTAGATGGAAGTGAGCCTTCTGTTGTTGTTTCTTTGGAAAACAATACTTTCAGTCCATGTTTCCAAGATATCATCTTAAGGTCTGCTTCAAAGAATGACATGGGACACAATTAAATAAGCAACGTTTTGGATCTAGATGCTGTTTTACTCAACCACATACAAAGACACATTAGTGATTAATAAGCACAAAACACTAAGAAACGTCATTAACAGATAAAGCTTTATTAAATGTATGGAAATGAGCGCCTTGCTTGATTACACGTGAAATTGTTTGCTGGAAACATCCATGTATGTCTAGAGTTTTTCCATTTTAGACACCCTAAACCTTCATGAGAAATGAGTCAAAATGTATATTTAATAGTAGTTTTCCTCATCCTTCCTAAAACTGCCCTGAACTATTTCTTTGATTCTTTCAGTTTCCTGTCTTGGAGCAGAGGGCAGAATGGCCTGTAACCCTTTTTCAATTTGTGCAATCCTGTCATCGGTCTTCCTCTCAAAGTCTGCCTTGTTCTTCAGGACCAACTGCAAAATTCCCTCTTGGGCTTCTTTGCAGGACTGCTGCAGTTTTAGCCGCTCCTGCATAAACTCTGGTTTCTCCTTATCCATGACCATAAGTCTACCCAGACTACTCATTCTGTCCATCAGATATTTGTTTGACACTTCACAGTAGGACCCTGAGATCATGTGAACCAGGCTGGAGATGTTGGAGGCTTGAAAGGCCTGGTTGTACAGGATGTCTTTGGCAAATAGCTTGGAGCTATAGGACAGTTTCTTTGTATCTTCTGATGTCTTCACAAAATTGTGCAGTGTGGTTTTAAGGCTGGTATTCACAATGTTGGCCACCATCTGGAAAAAGCGCACCATCTTCTCCCATTGCTCTTTCACTCGGCCCATTGCATCCATTCCTTTGACCAGCATTTTGATGGTGGTGTCAAAGTCAACCTCTTTCACTTTGCAGTTCTGCATGTCAATCAGGATCTCATTCAGCTCCTTCTGGTTTCTCTCCATATTCTGCACAGCCTTCTCATATGACTCTCGTGTTTGCTTCAGTTGTTCGCGGCTCTGCTCGATGCGGAGACGGGCATTCTCTGTTGCCATCTGGCTGGCAGACTTCCGTCCAGAATTCTCCTCTGCTTTAAACTGCATTGGAGGTTTTGGGGTCAGAGCTGGAGAAGCACATATTTTTTTACTCTCACAGTCAAATTTCATGGCGTCTTCATGCAGCGTCTTTGTTTTCTGAACTATTTCATTTGTTGTCTTCTCATCGCATTTTTGGTTGGCTGCATACTTTGCCAGTTCTCCACAGATGGCAATGGCCCGGTTGCAGAGGGTTAAAGCATCTTCTTTTACCTTGCTCTTTGCTATCTTCTCCAACTCCTGCGAGAGTCTCTTAAATTGATCCTCAATCCATTTAGTCTTTACAGACTTGTTTTTCTGGTCATAGAGCTCTTTCCAGTTTATGCCGAAGTCATTGATGAACTCTCCGAAAATGGATGTGAGTTTAAGTATCTGTTCAGATCGACTGTAGACAGAGATTTGTGAGGCCATGTCTTCGTTCTCACCTTTGTTGTTGGGGTCTGTCTTCTTCCCTGAACTTCCAGTGTTCGATGAACTATTTGAAGCACATGCAGTTCCTAATACTGTTACAATCTGTCCCAGTCCCTCAACTACATCCATACCAATTATCTCCCATCCTGATGGGAGGGAATTCATTGCGTCATTGTACTGGTTTTGTACTTGTTCCATCTGCTTTGACATGCTCTCAAATGTTTCCTTGGATCTGTCTGTGATCTCCTTTGCAGTCTTTTCCTTCAGTTTGTTTTCCTGAATTTTCATCTTGACTTTTTCCAGCTCTTCTCCATAAAAGTATTCAGCATTAATGCTGGCTTCCAGCAGCTCCTGGACCAAATTAATGACATCAGCATACCGCTTTTCAACACTGTCTGCTAGTATCACACATTGGTCTGCAATGGTACGAATGTTTTCCAGCATGTTTGGGAGAAGATTTTCAACAATTTCATCGTTATTTTGAAACAGAATCTTAACTGCTGCCTTCATGTACTCTGGAACATTAGCTGTATGTATGCGGATTTGATCCATGTTCTTGTGAGCTATGTTGAATGCTTGCCAGCCTGTGTTACAGATTTGCATGAGACAGGCTCTGAAGGACTCTGGGTATTGTATGTACTTGAATCCATCTTTTGGGGGATTCTTATTGATGGAGAAGTCAGAGTTTGAGGAGATGAAGACTAGCTCCCCCATGATTGCAATAGAGATTGGACCAGGAGCCAGATACTCCTCCCAGTTAGCATTGGGCTGCATCAGCATCTGGGTGGTGTTCCGCATGTCAGCTGCAGTGGTCAGATCTTGAGTGGTCCTTGCAATTTTGGCATCCATTTCCTGTTTAAAAAAGCCAAAAAATGGGCTGTTAACCAATGAAAAAAAACTATTTGGTTCCTCCTGAATTATATCACAAATTCTAACCACAATTCCAGTGTTTTCAGGTCTGTTTGACATAGATTAATGGATTTGACAAACTGATATGCACAAGACCCCAATTTCTTTCAGCTTGACAGGCGTGTAATATTCAGGGCCCACTTACTATATGTACCAAACCGAGTTAAATAGACAGTTGGTTGATTATTCACTGTTGCTGGCTATTCTTGAAACATTACTGTATCTCACATCTGAGTATTGTTACTACATTTTTAGTACAGTAGGTGGCACTATGTACCTATCAGCTGTGGTACATGTCACCTCTGGCCTGTCGCCAACATATGTCTTATTATGTTAGTGATCTATTTATATGGGGTGCAGCATATACAGAGCTTCAGCTCCAGACTGACCACAGCCTTCATCATCATGTTTGTTTGTTTGTCTTAATGGTCTCACAGTCTGTGTTTTACCAGCATATAGCATTAATAGATTGTAGGCGATGCATCTCAGCATGTTTTACACAATAGTCTCCTGTGTGATGTTCAGTGGTCAGAGCACCCCTGTACTGTGCCGGAGTACAGGCAATGATGCTGAGGGACACCAGACCAAGCCTCCTTCATTTTCAGTGCACAACCTCCATTTCTCCTCCTTTTGGTCTGGTTGCTGCAATCATGGAGAATGATCCCAAGAACATGTGGCAGCTTGTGGGTTTGTGTCAGTGTGAGGCCCCTTCAGCGTTTTTGGGTGGTGGGGGTTGGAGGGGGGGCAGATTCAGGCCTGCACTTGTGTGCAGTAGAGCAGCAAACACATGGGTCAGTACGAAAACTCCCAACCTCACAGTCCTGTCCTCCAAGATCATGTCAAATATAATGTGATGAGGAGGACCCATCATTGTGACCACAGACTATATAATTGTTGTCTGACTTGTGTTTGATAAGCTTTTACCACTTAAGGGCAGACTTGGTAGTAGAACAAAAGGTACTTTTACAGACTTTTCTTTCATGCGTGGGACTGTGGGACGGTGAAATGGACTACATGTTTGTGGACCCAAGCTAAACTCTGTCCTTATAGAAAAATCTATTTAAACTTGTTTTAATATCAATCCCTGAATGTTGTTTTGTGATAAAGTATGTTGTAAATGGAATAGCGTGATTGTTATTTATTTGTTTAGGCTTATCTTATTTTCGTTTTGCTAAAAGGAATTGATATTGAGCTTTTACCTTAAAGCAGGTCAAGTCCTGTGGTAGATGTTGAAGTTCTTCGAGCAGCTCTCACAGAAGATACTTGTTCTCAAACAGCTTGCAGCAGCAGAGCTAAATAGGCAGAAAAACAAAAAGATAGATCCATCATGCTTTTACCCCTTGGAGTGTCTAAAGTGCATCATTTCTTTTTCTTGATTAACTTGAAAAGAGACGTGTTTCAATTCAAATTAGAACTGCCTTAAAACATTATGTTTTTATTTAATCTTCTTCAGCTTTTATAATCAAAATAGACATGGACGGCATTATCCATATACAGTGGCGGTTCTACCCTGAATTACTCCCCGGGCGAGATCCTGCCCAGGCAGCCCCCCCCCCCCCCCCCCCCCCCGCCCCCCATAGAGTCACTTTGTCCGTGTCAACAGACATGTTTTATTGTCATTGAAATTAAGAAGTTGATTTAAAAAAAACGTTTATCAGAATTCTGCACTGCTTTATAACAGTTATCAGAACATAAAATTAAAAGGCCATAAGCATGGCAAAAACACAGCTAGGTAGGAAAATATTTAATCAAACACAATATTGAAAAATTAAAAAAAAAAAAAAGGAGCTCATGTTTGCTGTCTTCAATCCTTTGATTGGTACATTTTAGTTATGATCTGTTACATTATGTTTTGTCACCATAGAGTTGTAGTAAATAAAAATTCATTTTTAAAACTACCTACAGATTTATGTAAATTCTATAGACTTATATTATAACCCAACATTCGTTAATAAATAATAAATAAACCTCATACATGCAGGCTCAAAATTAACCCCTAAATCCCTAGTTAAAAAACATTGTGCAAATGTTTGAGCTGCCACAAATGATTATTACAGTAATGGCCAATCTACAGCTATTTGTCCCCTTAGCATGTTATGGCAGCAGCAGCACCAGCAGCTACCAAGACAGCTTATTTAACATTATGAACTAATATACAACAGCTAAACACAACAAAACCTCTGTGTTACAGCAGAGCAGACAGACACACGAATCATAACTAATGTTACAAGTTAAGGCAGAGCAAAAGTGGAAGAAGAACATCTTAAACATGATGTTATTTGTAACATTTGGGCTTACTTTAGTTTTGGTCATCGACCATAAAGAAGTTTTCATCGACAGCGTTGTTGTTGCAGGGCAGGTAGCATTAGAATTTAGAAAACATGCATCTAGCTGTGTGGACAAACCCTTTTCTTCGTCTCTTTTCTCCTTCTCTTTTTTTCTTTCCTTTCTTTAGGCACCAGATGACTTTGACCTTTTTTGTCCATATTTCAGATGTTTTTGGCATTTAGCATAAATGTCCTCACAAAGGCATCAAGTCCAAACCAACAAACCTAAACCAACTGTCACCTTAGTGACAACATTGTTTTGTGTTCCCATTTTTTATTTGGACATTTAACACAAAAAATAACCCAAAAAAGGCATGATTCTTTATACCTATATAAAAAATTTAGGTTATAGAATGTCACTGTGTGACTGACTTAAAAAAGTTTTATAAAGTAGATTCCACCCCCACGCCCTTGTCCCCCACCTGGCCAATTCATTTGGAAGCGACTCACAGGTGAACTGATTCCCCGCAGCCCCCCCCCCCCCCCTTCTCCACACATTTCCAGCAGGAGCGCGCGCAGCTGCACCTAGGGGCGCCAAGTCGCTACACGGCGGCGCTGTCGCTGTTTTTATTTCTCTTTTTTCATTGAGCACTGAGCCGCCGCCTGCGACTGCCCCCCCCCCCCCCCCCCCCCAAGACGATCCAGCCAGGTTTGCGCAAACGCGGCGGTGCTCCGTGCTCACCTCTCAGGCGGCACCCTTCCCCCCGCGCCCCCTCCCTTCTCCTTCTTCACACACATTTGCGTCTACTTCTCAAAGACAGGAGAGAGAGAGCGCAGCTGCGGGGCAGGAGCGCCGCCAGCTTTCAGGCTGTTAGAAACTCTGGGACATAAGCAAACCAATAGTGGTGCATACATTATTTTACAGGGCTGAGCCGCCGGCGCCGCCCCCATTTCATTTTTGCGCCCCAGGCAACCGCCCCTATTGCCCGTGCCTAAAACCGCTACTGTCCATATACCATAAACTGCTTCCCCATTTGACATTTGAAAGATGTTTGAAGTGTTTTGTAAATCTTGGTTAAATTCACACACTTTGTTTATCACAGCCTGACTTGAAAATGAACCATGAAGTATAATTTTTTTTTGTAAATTCAAAATTCGCAGCTGAGCTCACACTGTATTAGATTGTTAAACCACAAAGAATCTGACTGATTATATTTTTTTTAATTTACCAAACTTCTTGCAACTTTTGTTTTTCTATAAGGTGATTGGGAGTTTTCACTAACGTAACCAATTTAAGGTTAAAAGTATCAATTTTTTTTTCAAGATTGTTTAGTTTAGTTTAGCTGAGGATTATTCTTTTCTTCAATATATAATATGATTTAATATAATAAACATATACTATATACACAGTCACAGACTTAAATATATGTCTGTTTGGATGGACACTCTCCCTGAGAGCAAAGGTTTAAAGAGGTGGTGGAGGGGGTGGGGCGGTTGTATAGTCCTGACCCTGGTTCAGAGCCTGCAGGTCTTTTCCTCAGCACATCCTGACTCCATTAAAAGCAGGACATGTAGACCTTAAAATTAAAAGTTTTTTTGGGTTGTCAGCATACTTACACTTGATCCTTTTTTTTAAACATCATACAGTTTTACAAATGCTCAGCATCACAAAACTGCAGCACTCTAGCACTTTATTTGTCTGAGCTTTGTCAGCCACGTCCATCCTTCTGCAATGCAAATCTATCAATTCTATGCAATCCAAGTCTCACGTCTCTTTGTTGAACATGTGTTTATTGTAGTTCAATACACAACACAACATTTATTACAAAATTATTGAATTGTGCAGTTTATGATATGGCAATTGAAAAGGGAATTTTTTTACATGAAAAGGCAGTGTGTATTCTTTCAGCACCAAGTTTTATTGTAAGGTAGTCCTTTGTATTTTTAGGTGTTTGCAGAGGCTGGTTGCTAAAACCCAGCAAGGTCTAGAAATGTAACTTATTCTCCATTAAAACACATCATTTTTACCCCCTAACAAAGTTTCTTTGTAAATAAAGAATCTGTCAAAATCAAAGTTAGTTATAAAAAGCATTAACTTTCAACAATAGGGATAGTTTTTCAAATAAAATTTAAATGGACTTACCTCTGGCCTTTGAAGTACAGAGTCCTCTGGTAGTCCGGTGATTGTGGAAACAGTTATTATACAGATCCAGGATGTTCGTGTGGGATTCACTTGAACCTGATTGGGCCCATGCAAATGTAGGAGTCACTGAGTTTATGTTGGGAGTTCCTATAGCCTAAGGATGTTTTGTTATAGATGGTCCTTATGATGGCTAAAAATTTTAAAAATATTTATAAATATGAATGAGGTCATCTGCAATCCCTTGTTTAATGCTTTACTGACAATGATTTTCTGGAAAACAAAACACCAAATAAATTATGCTTAAATTCTTATGGAATTATATGGTTATATTATGAATGATAATATTTTTCAATGTTTTTTTTTTTTTGACTAAGAATGGCATATTCGTTAAAAGACCATTGGGAACACTTTTACAATAGATCAAAGGATGTTTGGAATGGGACTTTGAGGTGTTCATTGGCAAACTTCAGGCTGGACTTCTTTAACAGGGCCACTTTGTGAGCTCTGCGAGATGTTTAACCATTGTGGCATAGACTTTTTCAGTCATGACCGAAAGACTGAGGTCCTGAATGCTAGCGGCTGTAATAAGCTTCCTCCGTAGGGTGGCTGGGCGCTCCCTTAGAGATGGGGTGAGAAGCTCGGTCACCCACGGAAAACTTGGAGTAGAACCACTTCTCCTCCACATCGAAGCTGAAGCCAGCTGAAGTTAAGTTAATCTGTCACAGACCTAGGTGTGCAAAATTTTTTCTCTGCATTTGACCCATCCCCTAGGGGTCTGTGTGTCTGCAGCGGTGAGCCACACTCCGGAACCATTTGATGGATTAACCCCCTAATCCAACCTCTTAATGCTGACTGTCAAGTAGGGAGGCATTTAGTCCCATTTTTTAAAGTCTTTGGTATGACTGGGTCTGGGTTTGAACCCATTACTTACCAGTCACAGGGCGGACACTATCACAAGGCCACTGAGCTGAATAGTGGTAGCTCAGGCTGTGGTGGCTCGGGCATCTGGGGCCTCATTTATAAAACCTTGCGTAGGATTTGCGTCAGAAGTGGCGTACGCATGAAACATAGGACGTGCGTACGCACAGAAATATTCGGATTTATAAAACCGTGCGCACGCACATCCTACGCATCCTTCCCTTAATAAATCACAACCAATTCTAAATGCAGCGCAGCTTTTGCGGCTTCATGACACGCCCATAGTTGCCCATAAATAGTCCGTGAAACGCCCACAAATGAATATTCATTGATAGCGAAACCATGGCAAACACAGCGATGAAATCAAAGAAACGTAACTTCACTCGATGTGAAGTAGAAGTTATCGTTGGCGAGGTGGAAAAGAGGAGAAAAATGTTGTTTGGAGGGCACAGTGCGGGCATTACTAATGCCAAAAAAGCACGTGAGTGGCAAACAGTGACAGACGGACATCAAAGTCGGGGCAAAAAACGTCTGGCGCTGCATCGCTAGAGTGTGTCTGCCACGGGTGGGGGGCAGCGGACACCGGAGCTGACCCCTCTTGATGAGAGAGTGGCGGCAATTATTGGGGAGTCCCTTTTACGTGGAGTGGTGACTGAGGCGGGGGGTGGGGGGTGTCGGGGGGACACCGACGCACCTGATGCACCGGGTGACACACCCCCAAAAGCTCCAACAGGATGGCTCGAAGAAGTCGGAACCGGCTCATAAGTCACTCGTCCTGATGCGTTCACTCTGAATTCTTCCATTTGCCACATCTTCTAAGATCCAAGATCAGCCATTGTGGTCATTACGCATTGTGATGGGGCATTTGATTTCCATCCATTTAATTGCATCTGACAAGCTACAGATGTCGGTAATATTCCACGTGGAGATGGGAAATTGTTCAGCGCAAATGTAATTTCTTGTTGCTTTCTGAATGGTTGAGACATACGCCATACATTGTTTTATCAAAAATAAAATAAACTAAAGACATATGCATGAATACCATAATTCCATAGCTTATGAAGAAATGTTTTACTATGAAAACAACTTTCCCCAGTGGACAATTAATACGTCTGTCTGTCTGTCTGTCTGATTCGCACGCATCTGGCGGCGCGTGCACACGCAGCGGCTCTATCGGCTTTATTGTTTTTAAAAGAATGTATTTTTTAAGTCATTTATTT
This sequence comes from Oryzias curvinotus, assembly GCA_023969325.1. Taxonomy (NCBI): domain Eukaryota; kingdom Metazoa; phylum Chordata; class Actinopteri; order Beloniformes; family Adrianichthyidae; genus Oryzias; species Oryzias curvinotus. The sequence goes on along the minus strand of JALJSC010000191.1, from coordinate 5,479 downwards.
ATTATTTTATATGCTGCTTGCACTTTGGGGTGAGAGGAAAGCAATTTCATCTGTGCTGTATGTCTTACGGATGCAGCATATTTGACAATAAAGCTGACTTTGACTTTGACTTTGACTATATCTGCTCCGCCAGACGGACACATTGACGAGAATATCAGTTTTGTACATTAGTTCGTTCTGTTAACTATATTATTTATGAGGATGAATTGCACAACATGCCAATATTGCAGAACATCTTTCACTTTTCTTTTTGCAAGTAAGTGTTCATTTGAATTTCTGTTGTAATTGTCGTTTGATTTTTTTTTTGTTTGTTTCACTGCTGATCGATCAATCAGGTGTTCATGTAGCTGTTATTGTGAGACTTGCTTTGTGAAGTCTTCATGTTATTCATGAGAGGCAGTATTGTCATTCTCACTTTCACGTGTTTCTTCCATCTACCGACGGTGTCGCCGTTTCTCATTTCACCCGTTTTTGTGCGTACGCCTGGGTCAGAGCTTGCGTGAAGGACCGCACATTTTCCCGTCAAGTTTGCTTTTTATAAATCTCAACTATTGCGTAGAGAGCGGCGTACGCCTTCTTTTGTGCGTACGCAACGTTTATAAATGAGGCCCCTGGTCCGGATGCCTCCTGGATGCCTCCCTTGAGAGGTGTTCTGGGCATGTCCCACTGGACGGAGAATCAGAGGAAGACCCAGGACACGCTGGAGAGACCATGTCAGTCGGCTGGCCTGGGAACACCTCAGGGTCCCCCAGAGGAGCTGGAGGAAGTGTCCGGGGAGAGGGTAGTCTGGGCATCTCTGCTTAGACTGCTGCCCCCACGACCAGGTCCAGATGGATGATGGATGGATGGGTGGGTGGGTGGGTGGATGCATGGATAGATGGATAGGTGGGTGGGTGGATGGATGGATGGATGGATGGATGGATAGGTGGGTGGGTGGATGGATGGATGAATGGATGGATGGGCGGATGGGTGGGTGGATGGATGATGGATGGGTGGATGGATGATGGGTGGATGGGTGGATGGATGGATGATGGATGGGTGGATGTATGGGTCAATGGATGGATGGATGGATGATGGTTGATGGATGGATGGATAAATGGATGGATGGGTGGATGGATGGATGGATGGGTGGATGGATGGATGGATGGATGGGTGGATGGATGGATGGGTGGATGGATTTTTTCCCAGTGGTTTTTCTGGCGACTATGGTCCCAGCTCCTTTGATGATCAGTGGTGATAATGGAAAATCCAACAAGTGAGATCTGGTTTGGAGCCCCAGACATACAGGTTAATTGATGGATGTGTTATAATTCTTGTATTTTGGCACAATTGCATCAACAGTTGTCACCGTAACCCCCAGCTTCTTGGTGATGGTTTTGTATTGTGCTTTTATTTCTTACTTTCAGATAACTGACTCTGAAATTAGTTATCAATTAGTGTATCTCTGTTCCGCTTCAACAGTTATGTTTTTTTTTAATCGTTTGTATAAACTGTTCTTTTTTTTTTGCATGCGTTTCTCAGTCCAGTGGTCATCCATGGGTTTTTATTTTGAAGATTTCGGCAAGATGGCAAGATGGCGGCGCACAAGAATGCTGTGGCTTACGGCTCTCCTATTTAGTGCTATCTTTTGTTGTTTTTGTATGTTTTTCTGAGGACTATTGGTTCTGTGAACCTCCTCTACACTATCCGTGGCTTGTTGTCGGAACTTGGAGGCGGCGCAGATGGCAGAGGGAGAGGAAGCAGAAACGAGGCCGCCGGTCTGGAGCTATGCTAAGGCTGGAGAATCAACCACACAAGCCACCTCTTCCGAGCCTGTATGTCGCTAACGCCAGATCCTTGGCACACAAAATGGATAACTTACAACAACTCACTAACAACCGTTACAAAACAAACCAGCGTCTGATAAAAAATAATTTAGATACGCAGCACTCTGGATCATGTTTATACCAACATCAAACATGGATACATAGCCATCCCCCTCCCCCACCTTGGTCAGTCAGACCACCTCTCCCTCCTGTTACCCCCAGCGTACACCACCCTCAGACGTAGTGGGAGGCCCATCACAAAAACTATAACGACCTGGCCTGACGATGGACTTAGCAGATTACAGGACTGCTTTGAGAAGACGGACTGGAACATGTTTCAATACCAGGAGCTGGAAACACACACGAGCACGGTGCTGGATTACATCAAGTTCTGCATCGGAAATGTGACTGTGGACAAAAGCATCCGTGTTTTCCCTAACCAGAAACCCTGGATGACCACCCAAGTCCGCAAACTCCTCAAAGCCAGCAACGCTGCCCTCCGGTCAGGCGACAGAGCTCTATACAGAGCTGCCCGAGCTGACCTGAGGAAGGGGGTCAAAAAAACACGGGAGGTGTGGAAGGGCATACATGACATCACCAACTACAGGGGGTGTCATGCAACCAGAGACCATTCGAATGCAGCGCTAGCAGAGGAGCTGAAGAACTTCTTCGCACGCTTTGAGGCTCCAAAACAACATATCTCTGCCACCCCTGCCCCACCCCCAATCCCATCCAGCTCCACTTCTTCTCCAATCACGCCACTAACTGTGACACTGTGACTGAGGACGACATCAGGAAGGCGCTCCTAGCTGTGAACCCCAGAAAGGCAGCTGGCCCAGATGGGGCTCCTGGCAAAGTGCTCAGAGCATGTGCTCCTCAGCTCACACCCATCTTCACAGAAATCTTCCACCTCTCCCTGGCCCAGGCAGTGATACCCTCCTGTCTGATATCTGCCACCATCATCCCAGTGCCGAAGAAATCTCCCATCTCCAGCCTCAACGACTACCTTTCAGTGGCGCTCACTCCAGTCATCATGAAGTGCTTCGAGAGACTGGTCCTCTGGCACATCAGTGATCACCTCCCCCCAGACCTCGACCCCCACCAGTTTGCATACCGCACAAACCGGTCCACAGAAGATGCCATCGCCTTAGCCCTGCATGCTGCGCTGAGCCATCGGGAGGAGCAGCAGAGCTATGTCCGGATGCTCTTTGTGGACTATAGCTCTGCCTTCAATACAATCAAGACTGTTGTGTGTGTAAAGAGCCTACCCCCCACCTTGCTTATTTTTCCTGTTCACATAGTGAAAGTCATAGCTCTCAAGCTGGAAGTGTAAGCCCTTTTCTGCCTTTAGCCACGTTTCTGAAATTGCAATTATTTTTAAAGTTTTGTTAAATTGCTGTAAGTATTCTTCAATGGTTTGGTGATTTGCGTATCGGCTTCTGCTTTTGATATATATGATTGAAAGTTAGTGCTTAGGATTTGTGTTCTATTGTATTCTTCTTCTGTGTAATAACTGCAGTCATTAATCACAAAGTCAAAGAAATTGACATCTGAGTCAATGTCTACGTCCATAGTTGTGTATAATTTTTTTATTCGTGTTAAAGAGGACTGTTCTTTTGCTGTTTTCTATCAAATTGGATCCAGTTCTTCCATTTCTGTGATTGCAATTACTTTTGCCGGTTCCGGTGGGCAGTTTAGTTTAATGAAAACTTTGCAGTTTGTTGTCCACGTTGATTGTATTTTGTTTTCTTTTCTAAGAAACCATGCTTTCTGCGCAATGTCAGGTTAGATGTTCATTTATTTAATTGTTCATTCCTTTTAGTTTTTTACCTTGCTTTATGAGGGCCATTTTTAGCTTTCTATTTCTGGGGGGGTATTTTTCATTGTCCTCAGTAGGGGATGGCAGGCTTCGATGTTGTTGCTGTTGATGGCAATGCCTTTTTTATTTAAGAATTATATGACTTGTTGTTCCACTGATTCTTGCACTGCCTGTCTTTCTACCCCATCATCTGCTGGTGTAACGGCCTGACAGGAGGACGGTTTGATAGCAAGACCACCAATAACAACATCATTTATGCGGGAATACTGTTCCAGATCCGATATTCGACCTTTGAGCTGTGCAATCTCAGAATTTTTTTCTGCTATATGATTTTTTAATTCCATTAACACTCCATTTGTTTTTCTTTACCTCTTCAATTAAGTCTACAATTCGTTCCTGATTTTTTTTAGATGTTTTTTATTTCTTCAAACATGCAGCTAAACGATTTTTTAAAGTCATGTTGTTCTTCAGTCATTGTGCTGCTTTGTTTGCCTTTTGTGGGTGGCATTGTAAATCGTTACCGAATGTCTGCTGCTGCTGCCGAAGCTGTTTTCTAAAGCTGGATGTCGACCTTGTTTTGCGGTTAGCCTAGTTAGGCTAGCTTCGGTGTCAGTGATCGCTTTACCGATTGACCGAGTGACCGATTTACTGGAGTTCGGTGGTAGGCCTCGCGGGTTAGCCGATTGCTCGCTGGTGAGGGGTCGCCGCTTGCCAGGGTTTGGTGGTTAGCCTCTTGGGGTCAGCTGAATGCTCGCCGGGGGAGGCCGCTGATCGCTGGGGTTTGTCGACTTGGGTTTGCAGATTACCCAAGCCTGGCGGGCTTTGTTGTCGGTCCTCGCCGTGTGGAGTGCGTCTGTCGAAGGTTAGTTTTTAGCTGTTGGCTTACTCTGGGCTCGCTTTGCTGTTGGTCTTCGACCGTATGGAAGGCCGGAGATTAGCAGTTAGCCATTTGCTAGTTGGCTAGCTTTGGTGAAGGTGTTCTCCGTAAAGAACGCCGCATGTCGGATTTTGGTGGTTAGCCACGCGGGGATGGCTGGAGCTTGCTGGGTGGAAGGTAGCTCGTCGGAGCAGCTCATCGGAGTTGGGAGCTTAGCCACGCCAGGTTAGCTGAAGCTTACAGAGTTTGGTAGATTACATTACTGTCCGGTTTTTGTTGTTGGTCAAAGTTAAGCCCAAACAACTTAAAAATAAAAGTATCCAACTTTTAAGATGGTGTTCCGTTGTTATGTCCAAGTTAATCATTTTTGATTGGTTTTGTTGCGTTGGATTCGTTTTTGTAGCAGTTGGTGTCAGAGCTCTGTCACAGCACGTCCAGTCCTGCCGCCATCTTCATAAAAAAAAAAAAATCCACCAAGTGTCATGGAGGCACCCACGTTCACGGCACTGCCATCAGCTTGATCTAGTCCTCACCAGAAAAGCGGACATTGGCAGCGTCCTCCTCATCCGCAGTTATCACAACGCAGACTGACACGGATCATGCCCTTGTGGCAAGCAAGGTGCACATAACACCAAAGAGGTTGCACCACTCAAAGAAGAGAGGTCGACTGCGCATCAACACCATTTGCTCCAGCAACCTTGCGAAAACTCAGCAATTCATCAGCAAGCTGGAAAACACCCTCAGCGAGGGAGGGACAGCAGATGACAACATTGACTCCAAGTGGCCCTGTCTCCGCGATGCTGTATACAACTCTGCCATCACTGCCGTTGGGAAGCAAGAGAGGAAGATCGCTGACTGGTACAAGGCCGACTGGGAGGAAATGGAGCTTGTGACCGGAACAAAGAGAACAGTCCTTCTGGCTTACAAGGCCAAGCCCAGCCCAAGTACACTACAAGCCCTACGGACTGCCAGGAACAA